>JACXGI010012051.1:7259-23704 GCA_016801175.1 Esox masquinongy | reverse complement strand
GTAGTGTAGTGCTAGTGTAGTGGAAGTAGTGCTGTAATATTTGATATGGATCAATATATATCAATCATAAAAACGTGCTAACATACATAACATTCTGGGACAGCAGACATGATGGTTGGTTACTCTTTTGATCGTAAAAAAACCCAGAAAACTTGTTTGATCTTTTCTCCAAACTGTTCCTCAATGGTTTCATACGGGAAATGGGTTTGGATAGTTGCTGGGGCTTTGACAGCCGGCTGCATCAGGCTGGGGTTGTGATGCCTGGCTTTGATCTGGTATTTGTGAATTGATGAGATGGATGCAGAGACATGTGGCTGCGTGGACTCAGTGTATCCTGTATGCAGTGAAGGAGATCTATTCACAAGTCTGACTTTGTCCTCATTGTGCAGGTGATTGAAAGCTCTATAGCAATGACTGACAAGCTTCATCCCTGTGACTCGTAATGGGTGTGCATTTTGGGTTTTGCCCTTGCACTATGCAGCTAATAGATATAATCGGCTCTTCGTCAAGCTTTCATTATTTAAATTAGTTGCTTAACGCTAGAAGAAAAACACATTTTCAACTTGGAGTCCCCCGGACCAAGTTTGGGAAAACAACTTGTCTGGTCTATACCCACATACATTCCTGCAGTGTCTATTCATTTTAATTTAATAGGTTCAACAGATCCCAGATCAGCACTCCTATCCCCATGCTTTGTGAATATTCCAGCATGGTCTACTGGTTTAGTTAGAATGTTGAGCGTGTAGGGAAACTAACCAGCCGGCCCATAGACAGAGGCCAGCCCAGGCCAGACCGAAGAGACCAGGCAACCAAACAGAACCTAGTCTCTCCATTTATCAACACACACTGTTTGGCTTCCTGCTGTTTTGTGTTTGGAAAAGCAGCCTGTTTGATTTGAATACTGATTCCCATTGATAGTCCCTCTTGCTTCCGATCTAATTAGCCGGAGTTTTGTCTCTGGCTGGCTGGGGATGGTGAAAGCGGGGAAGTGCAATAAACAATACCACACCACTGAGGAAAAAGTCCGGAAAAACAACAACAGCAACAACGTGGAAGATGAATGAGGCGGGCGGGGGATTTGGACGGAGCGGCACTAGAAGCGGGGCAGTCTCTTCTGAGGTCTCCCTCCTAGACAGACCTGTTTATGGACAATGTATGGTGACTTTGTGGTGTCCATGCCTTTGGGTGTGCCCCCTCTGCACTTTCCACCGCGGTGACCAAGCCCGTCCAGCCCAAGACCATTCTCTCCGAGACCGGGAATGTTCACCGGCCGGCTGCTAGCAGGCTACAGATACATTTACTCTGTTCTATGTACTTCATTGGGGACAGCTTTCTTTCTCTTTCTCTCTGTCTCTCTCTCTCTCTGGGTCTCTTTATCTCTGGGTCTCTCTCTCTCTCTGGGTCTCTCTCTCTGGGTCTCGTTCTCTGGGCCCCAGAGAGGGCCCCTGTCTTGCCGATGACTAATTGTGGAGCCTGCTCATCGGCCCCTGTCCCATGAGATGCCCCAGAGAGCAGCAGCCTTATTTGGGATGTCACCCTCTGCACTCCACTCAGCCAGATAAGAGACGGGGAAGAGAGGGGGGCTGTCCATGCTCCCATTACACCAGGGGAGGGCCACCTGAGCTAAAGACAGCCATTTGTTCCCAAATCGACCCGGCGACCCCCTCCTAATTGCCAGCCAATTATCTCCCACTACAGGGCGCTCAGCCTCAGCGCCAGTGACCCCGTTACACAGGAACATTGCTTTTAGGTCGGTCTCTATCTGTGGTGAGACATCTGTAAACATTACAGATAGGGGCGAACAAACATGGAGACACATACACGGGGCCAAGCTGGATGTTATTTAGGAGTAAGAGAAAAAAAAGGCCATATATCAGGACACTCGAACACAAACACACACGCACGCACGCACGCACACACACACATACCCAGCAGTCCTGTGGCACCAGGCAGTCTCAGCTCTGGGACAGGGCTCTGAGAGGGGGTATGTTGAGGGCCTCCGGGCCGTCGGAGAAGCCAGCCCTGTCCCTGTTCCCAGAATTCTTTGTGGCGGGCCCATTGTTTGCCGGGGCTGTATACAGTATTGTGGGCGGGCGGGCCAGCTGATTGTGTGTGTGTGTGTCTGGGCTCCTCCGCTCCTGGGCTCAAGGCTGGTGGAGGAGGTAGTGGGAGCATGGTATTGTTCCCCCCCTCCTCCTCTCCTCCTCTCCTCCTCTACACTTGTTGTCCATTCTCCTGCCTTCCTTCCCATCTGTTTCCCTCTCTTCCTTCCCATCTACCACTGAGCAAGATGGCTTTCTCCTGCACAGACCATTACTACTACCACTGCTAGTACTATAGGTACTACTACTACTACTACTATTACCACTACATCTTCATGAGGATGGACTATGGTTGATGTGAAGAGCCCGATCACATTAACTCTGAGATTTGTTGATTTATTAGCTAGTAGCCGATCCTCTGGTTTGTCTGGTTTTGCTGTGATTATTGCATGTCTGTATGTCTATGTGCGTGGTTATCTGTTAGTTAAGTTGACTTGATGTTAAGTAGATTCCAAGTGCCCATCTATTGGACAGTCATGTATTGTAGTCTGATAGAGTGATGAAATGTGTGGGCTGGTGGTCAGGGCCCACCTGAGATGCAGGTTCCTGTTTGTTGGGCACTGAAGAGTTCCAAACGGGGTAGGGGTGTGGTGGGGCTACCTCAACCTGTTTAATGAGAGACCTTGTTTTCCTTTTCTGGCTCCACCATTTTGTGACAAGTGCCCCAGTGAATACTACCCAGGTGAGGGAGTGAGAAATTTAAAGCAATGAGCGGAGGGGGATGCTGGGAAATGTTGCTCCTGTGTTGCTCATATGTTGTTCTGGTTGCTCTGTCTGTTTTTCTTTCCTTCCTTTCTTTCTCTGTATTTTTTTCTGTCTCTCTCCATCTCTTGCCATCCCTCTCCATCTCTCCATCCCTCTCCATCTCTCCATCTCTCCATCCCTCTCCATCTCTCAATCCCTCTCCATCTCTCCATCCCTCTCCATCCCTCTCCATCTCTCTCAATCCCTCTCCATCTCTCCATCTCTCCATCCCTCTCCATCTCTCTCCATCTCTCCATCTCTCTCCATCTCTCCATCCCTCTCCATCTCTCTCCATCTCTCCATCCCTTTCCATCCCTCTCCATCCCTCTGCAGTTGTAGATGAGGAACAAAGACAGGGCTGAATGTAAAAAATATCCATATTCCAAATAAATATCATTTTAAACCAATTTGATGGTTTATTGATGGCTGCTTGCAGCTCATTTTTTGTTTCCTGTGACAACTTTCACACTAACAGCTCCTTCTTTTCTGGTGTTCACATTCACACATCCAGTGGTCTACTTCTCAAACACGACATTTTTTTGTCTGTGTATTGACCATCTTTCTCAGGAATAACTTCAGTTACTGAATAGTTCTTTTCATCCTGTTTTATTCAACACGTGTGGACATTCATCTCTTGGCACCAGGGTTGTTTGGAAAATAGTGCCTAATTTTCGATAACTTTTGCTTAATGTCTGAGCGAGCATATTTTCTCCTGGCTTCTCTGGCCTATCCATCTGCTGACATGACAGTATTTCTGGCCTCTGGTCTCTAGGCTTCAACACGTGTTATACCCTTTTGTTGTGTTGCACTTTGTGCTGCCTTTTGGCCAGAGGTTTAGACTGGGTGAACTCTGTAAGGTGCCAGTCTATATGAACTCTCTAAGGTGGCAGTCTATATGAACTCTGTAAGGTGCTGGTCTATATAAACTCTCTAAGGTGCCAGTCTATATGAACTTTCTAAGGTGCCAGTCTATATGAACTCTCTAAGGTGCCAGTCTATATAAACTCTGTAAGGTGCCAGTCTATATAAACTCTCTAAAGTGCCAGTCTATATGAATTCTCTAGGGTGCCAGTCTATATAAACTCTCTAAAGTGCCAGTCTATATGAATTCTCTAGGGTGCCAGTCTATATAAACTCTCTAAGGTGCCAGTCTATATAAACTCTGTAAGGTTCAAGTCTACATGAACTCTAAGGTGCCAGTTTATATGAACTCTGTAAGGTGCTGGTCTATACGAACTCTGTAAGGGGCTAGTCTACACAAACTTTGTAAGATTCCAGCCTACATGCACTCTATAAGGTGAAAGTCTATATGAACTCTGTAAGGTGCCAGTCTATATAAACTCTCTAAGGTGCCAGTCTATATGAACTCTCTATGGTGCTAGTATATATGAACTTTCTAAGGTGCCAGTCTATATAAACTCTGTAAGGTGCCGGGTCTATATGAACTCTCTAGGGTGCCAGTCTGTATAATCTCTGTGTAGGGTTGCAGTCTAGATGGACTCTGTAAGGTGGCAGTTTATAAAAACTCTGTAAGGCGGCAGTCTATATAAACTCTGTAAGGTGGCAGTCTGTATGCACTCTATAAGGCAGCAGTCTATATGTAAGCCAGAAGTTTATATAAACTCTGTAAGGTGCCAGTCTATAGGATGAAATATATTTCCTGTATTTGTCTTTTTCTTCCATTGTACTGTTCTCTTTTTTATCTCTACTCTATCTCTTTTCTCTTGTTTATGGTTTACTTTCGCCATCCATTCATCTGTCCATCCATCCATCTCCTAACCGCCACCCCCCGTCCCCTATTCCCTCTCCCTCCTCTCCCTCCTCTCCCTCCTCTCCCTCCTCCTTCTCCCCTGTGTAGTCTCTGTACTCCAGGCAGGTCATCGGCTGTGCTAACACTTTTGTCATTGTGATTAATAGCACCGTGGATTCCTGTTAATTCACTGGCTAATGACTGGGAGCGGGGAGCGGGCTGGGAGTAATCGGGTGATGTATGTGGGGAGGCTGCACCCCGTGGCAGAGGTGAAAATCATTTCCACCAAGTCAGATAGCAGCATGATGTGGAGCTCCATCCAGCCAATACAAGTCCAAGCTCTCTCTTCTGTCTGCCCTTCTCCCTGTTAAAATACATGCATTTTATTTTCCTCCTCTCTCCTCTGGGTTTGTCTCATTTCGT
Source organism: Esox masquinongy (assembly GCA_016801175.1). Lineage (NCBI taxonomy): Eukaryota > Metazoa > Chordata > Actinopteri > Esociformes > Esocidae > Esox > Esox masquinongy. The sequence continues at coordinate 18,685 of JACXGI010012051.1, read as the reverse complement.
TTCCTGGTTCTAGGGAGGGCCATGTTAATTCTCAGTAGGTTGCTAAATGAAGCTATATAGTGAAGTGGCATGGGAACATGGACTCTGGAGACGCTGCGTGGCTCCTGGGTCCTTCTCCACCCCCCACCCCCACATAACACCGCTCTTACAGTATTCAAAAGAAGAAAGCATCCTGTTGAGAAAGGTTGGAGATACAATAGTTTCCCCGATTCCCCATTAAGACATGCTGCACTTAATCGGTTACACCTCCAACGTCATCATAAACATTCACATTTATCATGACACTCACAAATAAGGATTTAGTTGTTGCAAAAGGTTAAGTGAAGGTATTATTTCTAGAGGTGTAGAGACAGAGCTAGAGAGAGAGAGAGGAAGAGAGACGTGCAAACAAAGACACCAGGAGACAGACAGGCAGACAGACTGTATGGGCTTCAGTAGGGAGGTTTACCACCTGCATGGGCACTCACCTTTACAGCCTCTCTGTCTGTCACTAACCGAGCCCTGAGTGGACTGGATGTCGCTCACAATGGACAGGATCTGGCTGTGTAAGTACAGAGAGAGATGGAGGGAGAGATGAAGGGAGTGATGGAGCGAGAGATGGGAGTGGAGGGGGGCGAAGGAAAGAGATGGGATGACTGAAGGAAAGAATAAGAAAACACTCACACACACACACACACACACACACACACACACTGCTAAGAGAATTCCTGCTGCTGTGCCATGAGCGATGTGTTGATAATTCCAAACGCATTTTCCCAGATGCTGACTTGAATTAATTGTAACAAAATGTGCTTTTGGGAAGGTGGGTAAGTAAAGTATGTATAGAGCTCGTTAATAATGTATTCACCAGGGGAAAGTGTCTGCTTGATCAGCAGAGCCAACACGTTCGAACTGTCACAATCAAGCTGTTGGCCCACTATTGATTGTGTTCATATGTCTGTTACTTTGGAACTCATTACAGAACAACAGTGGCATTGTAGAGGTGTGTGATGTACTATCAACTTCATTCATTTAGTCTAAACAGCAGTCCATATTAGCTTCTGTTGTCCTTTTCAAATGCTCTCTCTCTCTCAGTCTCTCTCACTCGCTCTTTTTCTCTGTCCCTTGCTCTTGTTCTCTCTCTCTCTCTCTCTTCCCTCAATTTGGCTGGATGGGAGGATCACACTCTTTGCTTTCCCCTCCTCCTCCTGATGTTTGCAACTCAATTTGGCAAATGTAAGTTGCTATTGATTATTATTAATATTTATCATGTTTGTGAAAATGTCTTTTCCCAGTGCTATTAATCTGGCCTGTTAATAAATGTCTGGCAAGGCTGGCCTGGGAGCCCCCAGGGAGAGCCTCCAACCACAAAACCAATATTGTGGCTGACAACACACACAAACTAACACACACACAAACACCTGCTTTCCACTGTAGGAGGTGGGTGTCTTTCCCATTTGGCTGGAGGCTTGTAGAGGCTGTCTCACCCGGCCAGGCTGGGCTACCTTTAGGCTCCACAGCACAAAGAATACATCAATATGTCAGTCCAATCATACAATCCTGTACACACACACCTCTCAGTATATCCCTGCCTAAACACATGGGATCAACCATGCTACATTACTTAAAATAAAAATAATAGAAGCATAAAAAGTTGCACTAGAGTTTACAGTCGTCTATACATGTGGATACTATATATATATATATACAGTAGTCTACATACCCCTGGTATTGAAGAAATAGAACATAGATTCAACATGAGGATGTATTAAATAAATTGAACGTAGAAATACTACATGAGGAGGTATTGAAGAAATAGAACATAGAAATACAGCATGAGGAGGTATTGAACTAAATTTAACATAGAAATGCAGAATGAGCATGTATTGAAGAAATATAGAATTACAACATTCGAAAATAAAAAATAATTAACTATGAAAATCTGTCAATTAGTGAAATATATTTTATAAAGCCCTTTGTACATCAGCAAGTGCTTATACATATACCCACCCTAAAACCCTACATAGCAAGCAATAGGAAGTAGGCACAAAGTGGCTTGGAAATGCACCCTAGTAGGGTTGGAACCAAGGAAGAGACCTAGCCAGGCTAGGTCCTCTTGTGTATGTCTCAGGTGGAGATTTTGTGCATCTTTCCCTAACAAGACGATTGGACAGAATAAACTTAATAATAACAGAATAAAAGTAATTATAATAATAACAACAGAATACATTTATTTTCCTTTCTAAATTAATGTGTTGTTGATAGAGATCATGAGATGGGCCTTATAGTCTATGTAATGTTTTATGTTTTGTCTTACGTCATCTATTTTATTATGTCATGTTTTATGTCTGGTGTTATGTTCAGTATTTAGTGTAATGTCCTGTTATAATTTGTTTGTATTTGGCGATTTTCTGTGATTTCCGTTATGTTGTATTGTGTAATGTTATATATTGTTATGTATGTTTATTTGTTATATGTTTTCTATTATCTTTTGTTAAATGCTTTGTATTACATCATGTTCAGTTTTGTATTACGTCATGGTTTTTGTTTTCTACTATGGCATGTTCTCTGTTTTGTGTTATGTAATTGTTATATGGTTTGTATAACTTTTTTAATGTTTTGTCGTTATGTCATGATGTGTTTTGTTATTGTTATACTGTATGTTTTATTGAGGACCCCAGGAAGAGTTGCTACTAAAGTGCTCCAGCTTTCACTTCTCTGACTGTGTTCTGTGGGTGTGTGTGTGTGTGTGTGTGTGTGTGTGTGTGTGTGTGTCTGTGTGTGTGTGTGTCAGATTTGGAGCAGCCAAAGTGAGCCATGCTTTAACATGCTTTTCTATTTTCATGCACCGGGGCTAACCCAGGCTATTCTTTCATTTTTTGGGAGGGGGAGGGTGTTGTGGGGGCAGAATCCTCCACCCCAGCCCTGCTCTGGAGAAACAATATTGCTACTTTAAGTATTACTTGGAAATGTTCCCTGCTGTTTTTACAAGGGGAAACAATGTGTGTTTCTGGAGAGGCTAGCCAGTATTGTAGTTGACCATCACCCCCCCCCCACCATCATACCCTACATCATCACCAAAAACCCATCGCCATGGAAATACACACATAGTTTAATCTACAATTCCCGTCCCACTTTTTATCCCCTCTACCCACTCTCTTTCTCCCCCTTTCTCTGCTTTTCTCCACCTTTCTCTCTCTCTTTCTCTGTTTCTGTTTCTTTTGGTTTTTACTGCCACCTCTCTTTTTTTCCTGCTACAGTCCTCTGGGCCGATTAAGGCTTTTAGTTAAGACAGAACCATCAAAGGGGCTGATTAAAGAGGACCAGGTAAGGGTTTCTCATTTCTGGCCCTAACCTTACCAATAACTCGGCTAAGTGGAACAATGTTTTCAGTATTAATGGGGAGGCGGGATGCAGAATAAGGCCACACCGGAAGTTGGAACACCCCCCCCATGAGCTGGAGTGTTGCCTGTTCATTTTTCACCCCCAACTCCACATGCTCTTCATCAGAATAATCTTTCTCTCCAGTTTTTTTGATTTGTGTATTTTCCCTAAATAATGGCCTTTAATCAGGAAGGGTCCTCGGAATTGGACTATCTACTTTCTCTGAGAGGAAGATACGTAAAGTCATGGTGTACACTGGAGTGGGAAACCCCTTCCAACACACAGAAACATCCTTCTACTTCTATTCATTAACATTATGGGAGTTATACACTAGCAGTTCAAGATGCATTTCTTTCTTTTGGATGTCCTTATTTCATTAGTGAGGGTGACCAAACATTTGGCAAATCATTACATTTCATGCCCAACTGATCCAAAGAAAATGGCAGGAATCCAATTGAACCAGCCCCACACTGAAAATACCATTGTATACATTTGAGGTGATGCAAGTGTGTTGCCAACACAGTGAAACAAAACTAAACAAGTGTTTAAATTTTAACGCCATTGAAAATATGGCGTTATGCTGCAGAGATTTTCCACACTGTATGTTTGATTATATGTGATCCCGATGTGACAGAAGTACAACCTCACTAGACCACACTAGTCTCCATTCTTAACATGCTCGCACACACACACGGAACTGTGTTCTTCCACACAGTTAAGTCAACCCACTAAAATGAGATGGCATGAATCCCTACTGCAGGGAACATATGTTTGTGTGAGTAGATGCAGACTCCAGAAAATTGCTGCAGATTTCTATCTGTCTATGTTTCACTCTATAATGATTAAACAGAACAGTCTAGATGTAGTACTCTGTGATTTTCAGATTTGCTATTTAATGGCTTCTTTATTAAAACATTTTTGTCAATGTTACTAGTGATGTTGATTAGCTTACCTGGCAACGATTACATTTTCATATTTTCCTCTGGTATTCAGATACCTCGAAGGGCTCCAGTTTAGTGTTGCAATCATAAATAAAGTTACATTTTACTTGATTTTTTTATTTCATTGGATCATGTTTCATGCGTGTTGATTTATATATTTTTGCAATTTTAACAGTATACATTTCTTTTCTTTTTGCCAATGTTAAGTAAATAAGTGCTGTTCAGACCTGTCTAAATTGTACTATTGAGTATGTTATCATGTTTCCTTGGTTTAGTATGAACACAGTATGCAAGTGTCTTAAAACATTGGACCATGTTTTTGGATGTTTGAAACCCTTTCTGTAAATTCCATGTAAGTAGCATATTTTTTAGGTAAAAAAAAGAATACTCATAAAAAATGCTATTTGCGTTGAAACATGAAATAATCCAGCGTTAATGAAAAATGAAATGAAAAATAAATAAATAAAAAAATCCTCCATGTTCTGAGACAGAGTGGAACAAGATCAGGGAGAGTTTATCTGAAAGCTCCAATGCCCTCTGACCCCTGTCTGTGGTTTGTGTAGATAGAGAACAACCACTCCGATCCTCCTGTGTGTGGACGCCCAATGTCTCTTTGTTTTCCAGTATGGCTAGCAATAACAAAGGGGCCTGTTTAAAGGAGAACATTTACAATTTATCAAATAAATCTGATGCCTTTATGTCGCCGGGTTCTCTGGACGCACGGTAGTTTCCAGTGGAATAACACGGGCCAAACAAGCGGCCCATTGTAAGCCCCGCCAGCGTCAGGACCCCCAAGGTGTGAATTAATGATTGACCCCTGATGTAATCAGGATAAATATTTCCCCATGAAAAGAGAGACAGAGAGAGAAAGAACAACATGGTGTTGGGGGGAGAAAGGAAGGCACTATCTGGTGGAGGGGTTTTAAGCAGACCTCTGGGAGACAGTGCTAACATCTCTCTCGTCTTCGGAGACCAAGGGCAAACACGCAAGTGAGAACGGCTCGACTCAGCCGCCTCGCGTCACTTTTTAGTTTTCCTCCTCCTGTTCCTGGCCCCTGACTTCATTATGTTCCTGCATACATTTTTCTGTTTCTCTGTCCTCCCTTTATTTGATGGTCAAACATCGCCTTGCCCTCAAACTAGAATGTCACAGGAAGGGAGGATTTTTTTGGGGGTGGTTATTATTTTTATTTGCCCTTTTTTAGGCAAATCTTTATGAATGAAAGAAGTTAGAGGTTTTTAACTCCTAGCCACAAGTCTTCTAAATCACATTGTGTTTTCGCTCCAGTGGTTTCTGTCCCACACAAATGATGTTTTGTTCATTAAAATTAGGGACATAACTTTTCACCCCCCCCATAACCTTCTAGCTGCTCAATTTTAATGTAGTGATCTGTGTTTCTGCTTCGAGGCTCTTAAAGTCCAACCATTTTAATAGGTTTTCCAACCCTGTCTTCGCTTGTTCAAACTGTGCTTGATGGTTTGGGTGCCAGTGAAAAGGGAGAGAAAAGTTTTTAATAGCTTGAAAACACTTTTGATTCTTGAAAACTGCACCAGATAGGCCTCAGTTATAAACGTTTAATTGATCTGTGAAAAGTGGAAGCTACTGCTGGCACACATGTTCCCCTTCGCTTAATTGCCCGCCTGGTCTGGTCTCTTATGAAACCGTGATCATAAAAAAATATTAAATTGTCCGTTGCGCCCCCCCCCAAAAAAAAACCAGAAATCAACTGGATGACGCAAAAATCGGTTATAAAAGCCTTTGTTTTTCTGCCAAGCTTTTATAGATACGTTTCCCGGATCTCACAGGACACTGTCTTGCCAGTCTCTGAGAGTCTGTCACAGAGCTTTAATAGCCCACATTTACATTTGAGACTTACATATCTGTTAATGCATAAACTATTATTTTTCTCCATTTTATGAGCCAAAACCCAAGCCTTTATTGACGCCAAAACAGATAATTGATTTCAGATACTCGCTGGTGTGAGTTATCCAATGTTCCAATGTTACATTGCTCTTTATTCTGTCATTCCAATGTCCATCTTCTGAGACTTTTTTTTGTTCTGTTATGATCATTGTCACGAGCTCTTGATCGAATGATCCAAACAGATCCAAAGATTTTTCAACGGATCAGTTGATTAGGTCGTTAGGCTGTAAATGGTATCATTCTAGTAGAACTGGTGAATCTATGGTCAAGTCTCGGCTTAAAAGGCTCCCATATTCTGTGTTTTCAACTTGGCTTAAAAGTGAAATGGCTGTGTGAGTGCCAGGCCAGCCTTAGTTAGTCCTAAAGCCATGTTATGTTGTTGGCAGGGCTGGTCGTGGGGTGGCGGGGCTGGCTGATTGAAAACACTCCTACGGTAATTGCACAGCCTAGTTAGGCCTGATTGTCCGGCCTGTGTTTGGATAGCAAACTGCAGTTAGTGCATTTAGGAAAACAAACCAGGACTTGTCCACTGTGCTCCTCCACACTACTCCCGCCATCGTCTAGGCAACTTAGTAAGTTAGGGAATACAGTGTCAACAGATCTGGAACGTTAATTTAAGTCCTCTGTACTCACTTCGGGTAGATGGTTTTGTTTTCCTCACCGGTTTTCTTGAACGTACATATGAACACCTATAAATACTGCCTATGAACACAGGTGTTTTGTTACTGATAAAAACAATACATATATAAATGTTATATACTTAAAGCATTTGCTCCAGAATTGATCCGAGTGATCTGCCCTTGAAGAAACGGAGGGTCACGGGTCTGAACAGTGTGCCTAGCTAGACTCGTGCCCCTCTAATTCTTTGTCTTCATCGTCCTCTTTGACTCTGAACGGTGGAATCCAGAGTGCTGCAATTACGCTGTCAGCCGCAAAACAGTGACAAACATAGGTGACTAATCTAAACTGGCGAGTGACTGGCAATGCCTGGGTCATTTCTCCCCCATTATCTGTAAGATGACCCGGCAGGAAATGGTGGTGGTTGTGACTGAATGGAACACCATGTCCCATCAGGGCCTCTGACGGTGGGGAATATTCTCACTGGGAATACTGTGGGCAGCCGGCCCTAACTGGGTCTGAAGGCTCTTCAGCTTTTCAGTATTTGGCTTGTTTGGGTTGAGTGAGTCAGTAAGTCGAACGGGCCTAGTGTGGCCTCTTTGGTTACGTGATACTGTCTATAAAATATACTTTCAGTCTTTTGGTGATACTGGTTTTAAAGTCTTTTACGTTGAAACTGTCTTATTAAATCGGTTGAAGAGAGTAAATCAGCGTACTGCAGCGAAAGCCAAACATCTCTTTCTCACTCTGAAGACCTGTATATATATATATATATATATATATATATATATATATAGATATATATATATATATATATATATCTGGTAGTCACGTCTTTTTCTCTGATTCTGAATGTGTGGTTACAGATGTGGAATGTAAGACACGTAAACTGACTCTCTCTGTTTGTCTCTCAGATGACAGTGAGCAAGTGGACAGCGTGTATGAGACGGAACCCCAGCTCCTGGCGGGAGGGGGCGAGAGTGGCGAAGAGGAGACAGAAGACAGCGTCATGTCCCCCATCCCCGTAGGACCCCTGTCCCCGCACCCAAACCACCACCACCACCACCACCACCACCACCACAGCCACCACCCCCTCCACCACCAGGACCCCTGCACGCCCAAGGAAGGTTCGCCCTACGAGGCGCCCGTCTACATTCCTGACGACATTCCCATCCCCTGTGACCTGGAACTGCGCGAGTCCTCGGTGCCCGGAGCGGGCCTGGGGATATGGGCCAAAACCCGGATCGGGATGGGGGAGCGCTTCGGACCTCACAGTGCACTACAGAGCGCCACGGTCAAAGACGGTTCCTTCAGATGGGAGGTAGGTGGTCCGTTTTGCCGGGTTTTGGGGTCTGAACTATTTGCCGTTGTCTCAGAGTGAACGGTGAACGGTGAAGGGTTCTCATTGATGCCACCTTGAGAGAGGTAAGTCGGTGGCACATGCATCTCCTCTACTCTTTGGCCACAGGAGACCATCTAAGTGCCAAAACGAAGGTTTTATTTAAGTCTTCTTCTACCACTGGACCTCATCTTTGAAACGGCCCCCGCCATGTCGTGGAATTTCTTCGGTCGCCAATGTTGGAAAATACGACTGATTACTGGAGGTATCGGCTTTTCGTTACTGCCTCCCTCGTCCGTCCGCCGGAGTGCGCCTGTTTGGTCACGCCACACGATATGGAATTGGAAGAAGCGTGCAGCCTGGGCCGCTACACTGTGCTCCTATTGAACTATTCATTTTCATTTCAACATGACATTAGAGGATATTGAAGTTGCTTCAGTAAGCTCATTGAGTAACTCCTGATTTTCTATCCCGTTCTTTCTCCCCCAATTCCCCCTCTCCCATTCCCTCTCCCCCTCCCTCCTCTATCCCCCCCCTTTCCCTCTCTCCACTGCATGGCTAATCAGACCAGAATAGTCCCAGCCTGCTTTTTATTTCATAAGGATGGCGTTTTTTGCTCATTGGCATCTATTGTGGGATATTATATGGCATTACCTTCACATGTCATTAACCATCGGAGACTCAGAGTTAATCACGTCACATTAAGGTTGGGTGTAGCTTAGAGGCGGCCAGTTTGGGTCAGGGTGTACTCTGCAGTGTTTAAGCTGTAGTCCTGTGGAGCGCAGTCATATGAGCGGACGCCACAACATAGCTGACATCTCGGCGTGAGGGTCACATGCGCGCTGAATCCGTCGTGTTGTGTGCGTGAGGACGATTATCCCGAGCGTTCTCCTAATGCATTTAATTTCCCCTTGTGTGCTCCCCCCCCCCCTCCCCTTGGTTTCTCTTCCTCTTCCTCCTCTTCCTCCTGCTGTAGTATGAGAAACATTCTGCGATTAGCGAGGCCAGGCACATGCTACATGGCACCAAGCCACGGAAAACGTTTCCCTCTGTAAAGTTCATGTTATGACTAGACCTACGAGGCATGCACAGGGCTCCCTCCCAAAAGCCATGCTCCCGCCCTGTCTTTCTCCCTTTTTCTCTCATTCGATCGCTCTCTGTCTTTCTTTCTACCTCTCTGCGAGGCAGTTTGGCTGGGAGTCGTTAGCCTAGCTCTGTAATCTCTGGTGGACCTATAGGAAACGGGTGCTCCTTCCTGACTCAGTACAATACTCATGTTACAGGGCCCAAAATGACTGCTTCTCTCAGCACATTGTTTACATTGATTCTGAGGCGTTTGATTTTGGCCTGCTTCTCCATGGCAAAATGACTGACTGCTGAGGTTCTGATAGCTCAGAGAATCCAGAGAGATGCTATTGTCCTAATGTCTTTACTGCAATATTATTGTGACAGTAAGATAGTCATGAATCTTATGCTCAGAACCAGTTCGAAGTTTGTTAATTATTAGCACGTTTTGGATTTGATCCTTTTTGTTTTCGCCCCGTGTTGTGTATAACTTTGCTTCGACTTTTTTCACTTTATTGAAAGCCACGCTGTCTTTTTCCTTGCCCTTTCAAAAAACCTATTGGTTTGTTTCACCACTGGACACATCACTAACGCGAGGTCCAAAACATTTGTCTTACTCCCGTCAAAATCCCACATCGCCTCGCCTGTGTTTTGGAAGAGACATCCAGTCTGGCCCTCTCCACCCGCCCATCACTCTCTTACGGTCTCTCTCCATGTCTTTCGCTCTTTCTCACTTTCTCTCAGCAAGGCTCAGAGCAAAAGTCTTCTCGGCCCGTTATCACAGACAGTCATAACAGCCCAGACATCGATAGTATCACCAGACTCCCTCAGGAAAACCCCTCACACCGCCTCTGGTCTTAGACAAATAGACAGGCCTTAGAGAGGGAGGGAGGGAACCTGGGGAGAGAGAGGGATGCAGAAGGAGGAGTCAACATGTGCAATGGAAGAGAGAGGGATGGAGAAGGAGGAGTCAACATGTGGAAAGGAAGAGAGAGGGATAGAGAAGGAGGAGTCAACATGTGGAAAGGAAGAGAGAGGGATGGAGGTATGGAAGAGACAGGCCAAGGAGATAGGTCACTGACTAACTTACAGTAGTTGTCTGTGTAACCAATGAAACCCACCATCACCAAGTCAACAACGGTGATAATGGGTTCAGTTGGTCTTTTTGGCGTGTGTAGGGAAATAAGTCCTACTGCTTTAACACTAAATGTCCTCATTGTGGGAATTGAACGTGAGTTTGAAGGAGTGTGTGTGTAAGGTGAGGATGTGGATTAGACACAGGGTGTTGTTGTTAGGCTGGGGGTATCCAGCAACCTCACGACACAACGTTACTAACATACTTCACCATATGTATGCTGCAGAAGGACGAGAGAGCCTGGTGAAAATTAGCTTTGACAGAAATAAACATTCCCATTAGCTAACATGCTAAAGCGGCTCCTGTTGTCCAGGAAGACCTCCCCATTCCAATAGAAGATGGAGAACAAGCTATGGAGGAAAAACGCTGGAGTCTTCTGGCATGTACAGCAAAATAGTGCAAAATTGTGAGATATTACTGGGACACGTGGTGAATAAATCCCTGTGCTATATGACTGTATCAGTAGTATTTGTGTGGGAGTGGTCAGTGGAGGTAATGTAACATGATGTATGACGTGTGACATGAGATCTCTGTGTAATTGGGCCTGGGGAAAGTTAATGGGCACATTGTGAATGGGGCGTGTGTGTGTGTGTGTGTGTGTGCGTGTGCACGTGCACGCGTGTGTGTGCGTGTGTGCACGTGCACGCGCACGCGTGTGTGTGTCCATGCTTGTGCTCGTGAGTGTGTGTTAGACCTTATGTGCATGTGTGTGTGTGTCTCACAGTGTGTGTGTGTGTGTGTGTGTGTGTGTGTTTGTGTCTCTGGACGTCTGTGTGGTATCAGCCCTGGAGCATGGCACGGTTCCACACCACCTCCATCTCCACCATCCCTTCTTGGATAATGAGAATGATCCAGGTGGAGAGAAAAGAACAAAATAGAGAAGAAAAGGAAGCCCAGTGTTGTCTGCCCTGGAGCACTGGACCATGGTGTTAACTCAGACTCATTTCCCCGAGACGGACAGCTCAATCTAGGAGATGCTTAGCTGGAGGCCACGTCTCTGCTCCCTGTCTCCACCCCCCACCCCCCACGACACCCCCCCCC
>JACXGI010012050.1:0-23600 GCA_016801175.1 Esox masquinongy | reverse complement strand
AGAGTCTGACACAATCACAGCACAGACAGTTCTTATAGCATGAGCCCCCTACCCTAATTTTTATGGTTCAGGACGCGGTTCCTACCATATATAAATGAGATTTATGTTGTTTAACACATCTTTTATGGCCTCTGCCGTCTTCAGGTTTCCCTGTTGTTATTCCAACCAATCGACTTCTAGCTCCAGCGTCTTTTCCCTTGTTTGGCATTCTGCCCATTTACTACCACATACCAAACGGTCTGTTCTTGCTCCCAACTATTCTAGTGAGATAAGGATCCTGTCACCCCCTCCTCTAATGCAGGTACAATGTTTCTTAGTTCTACTTAGCCTCTAGCAGACTTGCATGTTATCTTAATGCTATTGCCCCACACTATCCAACGTGCATAGCGAGAGACGACATAAGATGTGATGTGGATGAGAACATGTGGCCAAATGCTGAAGATCGCATGGATTAGAACAGGACTGTGCATTTTTGTTTTTTTCCGATCTGTGCCTTTTTTGTTTAACCGTGTGTATTTCACATTATTTTTACACATTTCGAAGCAAAAGCCACATATGGATTATATGTAGGTCACTGGCTGCAGTGTCCTGTTGCTAATGAGGCTTTTACTTCCTCAATTCTGTCACTTAAATTTTTTTTCTACTGTACATTCTTGAAAGTGAAGAGGACTCATGGACTTTCACATATTTTGTTGCCAAAAATGCACACATTCGACCCTCAAGCCAAAGATATAGGGTAGTTTAACATAAAAGGAATCTGAATTGCAAAAAACAATGGATTCCACATTGTCTATTGTATGCAGGTAGAACTGAAACATGAAAAGTAATGCAGTTTTTTTAATGCCATCAACTGTTAGCAGGCCCGTGAGGTAGGTGTGTTGCTGTGTTAAGAGTTTTGAAACAGTATCTTAAGTATGGGTGAACGCTTGTTAGCAGTTGAAAAAAACTGTAAGAAAAACAATCACAATTTACCAAAAAACTAAATTTATAAGAACTTTAAAATATGTTATAGGCACTGAAACATTTAACTAAAGATCCCACTGAATGGCATTCCATCATTGTGGGGCAAAATATCTCACAGTGTTTGAGCACTATCCAGTCATGAGAGCGTGTTTGGTAACTGCTGTTCATCCAAATAATTTTCATATGTTTGATACTCAGGACGTTTTTGCATGACTGCCTTATATATTAACATCAATCATGTGTGTGAAAATTGGCGCCAGTGATAAAACACAAGGCCAAATGATAGACTGCATCCAGAAATTTGAGTACAGAAGCTGAGGCATGCATACCACCGATCAGCCATAACATTATGACCACTGACAGGTGAACTTGTGATTTGATAATCTCATTATCATGGCACTTGTCAGTGGGTGGGATATATTAGGCAGCAAGTGAACATTCTGTCCTCAAAGTTGATGTGTTAGAAGCAGGACAAATGGGCAAACATAAGGATCTGAGCGACTTTGACAAGGGCCAAATTGTGATGCTAGACGATTGGGTCAGAACATCTCGAAAACTGCAGCTTTTGTAGGGTGTTCCCGGTCTGCAGTGGTCAGTATCTAACAAAAGGAACACACAGAACACACAGTGCATCGCAATTTGTTACGTATAGGGTTGCTTAGCCACAGACCAGTCAGGGTGTCCATGCTGACGTGAGCATTAGAACTGGACCACAGAGCAATGGAAGAAGGTGGTCTGGTCTGATGAATCACGGTTCCTTTTATATCACGTGAATGGCTGGGTGCGTGTGCGTGCTTACCTGGAGAACACATGGCACCAGGATGCACTTTGGGAAGAAGGCAAGCCGGTGGAGGCAGTGTTGCTTTGGGCAATGTTCTGCTGGGATTTCTTTGGTCCTGCTATTCATGTGGATGTTACTTTGACATGTACCACCTGCCTAAGCATTGTTGCAGACCATGTGCACCCTTTCATGGTAACGGTATTCCCTGTTGGCATTGGCCTTCTTCAGGAGGATAATGCGCCCTGCCACAAAGCAAAAATGGTTCAGGAATGGTTTGAGGAACACAACAACAAGTTCAAGGTGTTGACGTGGCCTCCAAATTCCCCAGATCTCAATCCAATCAAGCATCTGTGGGATGCTTGACAAACAAGTCCGATCCATGGAGGCCCCACCTCACAACTTACAGGACGTAAAAGATCTGCTGCTAACGTCTTGGTGCCAAATACCACAGCACACCATCAGAGGACTAGTGGAGTCCATGCCTCAACGGGTCAGGGCTGTTTTGGCAGAAAAAGGGGGACCTACACAATATTAGGCAGGTGGTCTTAATGTTATGGCTGATTGGCGTATAATCAATCAACACAGACTTTATATGTTCATTTACATTTGGCCAAGTTGGCTTGGTGATTTGCCAGGTTAAGTTTAGGCCAACACAGAACTCTTTAATACTATCTGCTCCCTGTGATTCCCAGTCTAGGTCAAAATCACAGATGATAATCACTTCATTTGATGTGTTCAATTGGTCCATTATTTGATTTAGCATACTTTTCTTGGCAGATGGTTGGCAATATAGTCCAACAACTGTGATATTACAATTGTTTCCTAATTTAATACTTAAGGCAAGCGATTAAAATTCTTTATAAATACAAATATACTTATTCAACATACAATAGTTTTCTCTGAAAACACTTAGTCAACATAGTGACTGAGAGGAGTGACCATTTTAAATAAATCTTCATAACACATTGTCTGATTGCAGCATCAGGAAATGGTTCCTCCTGTATCTCAGACCCACACCAACAGTTACTGGGAAGAATCTGGGGACTGTTCAGAAGGTTGAACATTGCAGAAAATAATAAAATTTTCTCTTTGACCAGGACTGCTTATATTTGTGAAATACTGTACTGCAATGTTGAATAATGTTCTATGATGTTACTACTGAATAAACCCGATATTATGGGTGTATATCTCTCTTTTTCCTTTTTTATGAAATAATATAATACCCAAAGCAGTTTGGAATACAGTGAGTGCATACATTTTGATTGTATTTGTACAGTACAGTTTGAATGTGAAAGCAGGGCACATTGCCCTTACAGGGTGGATAGGCAATATGGCGTGTGAACATTTTTAGTAATGCCCATAACCTGTCAACCCAAACCTGTTTATTTAGGTTGGCCAACATCAACAATTATTCGGAAAATGGATATACAAAGAAACTGATGTACTGATGTATTTCAAACCAGTACACTAATCACGACTGCAATTTGTTTCCTCTTAGTCATATGTTTATGTATTCTTAAAGGAATCTTTCCGGTAAAAAGCACCTTATTAGAAAGCTCAACAATCTAATAAAACAGAGTTCTTAATTGGTAATTGACTAATATTGGACATTGGAAATCTGATATTTCTTGATATTCTTCCAAGCTCACTCATCAGTGACAGAGTAAATAAATCCGCAAATGATCTAATCGAGGATCTAAACACTGCGAAATACTTTAGATACGGTTGCTCCACTAAAAACAAAAGAAATACGCAAAAAGAAACTTGCTCCCTGGTACACAAACAATACTAGAGCACTCAAGCAAGCCTCCAGAAAATTGGAGCGAAAGTGGCGCTCCACCAAGTTGGAAGTATTCAGACTAGCCTGGATAGACAGTACACTACAATACCGAAAAGCACTCACATCTGCTCGATCAGCTTATTTCTCCAACCTGATTGAGATGAACAAAAACAATCCAAAATTTTTCTTTGATACAGTTGCAAAGTTAACAAAAAAGCAACGCTCAACAAGTGAAGTGGGTCTTCATTTTAGCTGGAATGAATACATGAACTTTGATGAAAAGATCATCACCATTAGAAAACAAATAACTGACTCATCCTTAAATAGTTATAGTCCCCAAATTCTCAGTTGTCCTGAGAATGTCCTAAACCTCTCTGACCAGGTGTCAATGGGGACATTTGAATTTTTTGATCCTGTATCGCTTGACATGTTCACTAAATTTGTAATGAGTTCTAAAACCACAAATTGTCAACTAGACCCGATTCCATCAAAATTACTTAAGAAGCTATTTCCGGTGCTAAGTCAGCCAATGTTGAACATAATAAATTGCTCCCTTTCCTCTGGATGTGTACCAAACTCACTAAAAATAGCGGAAATTAAGACTCTTCTTAAAAAATCTAACCTGGATCCAGACATATTAAGCAACTATTGGCCAATATCGAACCTCCCGTTCCTCTCAAAAATCTTAGAAAAATGTGTTTCCCAACAACTGAATGCCTTCCTGAAGACAAATAACATTTATGAAATGCTCCAGTCTGGTTTCAGATCTCATCATAGTACTGAGACTGCACTCGTGAAGGTAACAAATGACCTTCTAATGGCCTCAGACAAAGGTTCCGCATCCGTCCTGTTGCTTCTTGATCTTAGTGCTGCCTTTAACACTATTGATCACTCCCTTCTTTTAGAGAGACTGGAAACCCATATTGGGCTACGTGGTCATGTTCTAGCCTGGTTTAAATCTTATTTATCTGAAAGATACCAGTTCGTATGTGTGGATGGCATATCCTCTGACAAATCAAAGGTATGTTTTGGTGTTCCTCAAGGCTCGGTTTTGGGCCCATTATTGTTCTCACTATATATGCTGCCTCTGAGTGATGTAATCCGGAATCACAATGTCAATTTTGACTGTTATGCTGATGACACACAGTTATATATTTCGATGAAGCATGGAGAAGCCCCAAAATTAGCTACTTTGGAAGCATGCGTTTCAGATATAAGGAAGTGGATGAGAGAACTTCTTGCTTTTAAACTCAAGAAAAACAGAAATGCTCGTTTTAGGACCCAAGATACAAAGAGCTTTGTCGGCAGATCTCACTATAAACCTCGACGGCTGCATGGTCGTATCCCAAAAAACTGTAAGAAACCTCTGCGTTACCCTCGACTCTGACCTCTCCTTTGATGAACATATAAAATATATCTCAAGAGTTGCTTATTTTCATCTTCGAAACATTGCAAAAATCAGAAACTTTCTATCAAAAACTGATGCAGAAAAACAAATCTATGCTTTTTTTACTTCTAGATTAGATTACTGCAATGCTCTTCTTTCCGGTTACCCTGATAAATCAATAAATAAACTTCAATTAGTGCTGCACACGGCTGCTAGAATCTTGTGAACACATTACTCCAGTACTAGCCTCTTTACACTGGCTGCCTATTAGTGTTAGGGCTGATTTTAAGGTTTTATTGTTAACCTATAAATCAATAAATGGACTTGCTCCTACTTACCTCGCTGAAATGATCCAGCCATACATACCTACACGTAACCTTAGATTGCAAGATGCAGGCCTTTTAATTATACCTAGAATTTCTAAACAAACAGCCGGAGGCAGGGCCTTCTCTCATAGAGCTCCACTACTGTGGAATGATTTACCAATTAAGGTTAGAAATGCAGACTCAGTGCAAACTTTCAAGTGTCTGCTAAAGACTTATCTCTATAGCATGGTCTATGATTAAGTGTAGTCTGGCCCAGGGGTGTGAAGGTGACCAGAAAGGCTTGATACTGTCCACCCTTGCTGTCTTGCCAGATGGGCTCTCATCGCCACTGGGATGCCCTCCCTCCAATGCCATTTGGGGGCGGAGTCACTGGCTTGTTGTTGTCTCTCTGTTGCGCACTTTTGCAATTAGGCTGTACTCTGCTGGCTATACTCGGCCCTCATTCAGGGTGGTTGCGGTTGGTGGGTGTCCCTTTGGTTGATGCTTGGCAATGTGGATGGACTGATTTCCTGCCTGTTGGGCCCTGTCCGGGGCCTCCCCTGGATAGGGCCACAGTGTCACTGGACCCCCCTGTCTCAGCCCCAAGCTCTTAAGCTGCTATATTATTGTGCTGGGGGAGTAGGGTCAGTTCTCCTTCTCCACTATAAATCCTTGTAGATCTAAGGAATGCATTTTCTAAATTTTCCCTGTCTGAGGTCTTGGCCCACACCTTCGGAGTTCCAGGCTTGAGAGACCCCCCCCCCCCCCCCGGCCCCCAGGGTTATCCCTGTCCTTGTCCATCTGGTCATGCTCCTGACCTGGACTACGTTTAAACAGACTCTGGACTCAGCCCACATGCATTTAGTAATTATTACAATTTGTACTCTTTATATGTTCACCTGGCACAGCCAAAAGAGGACTGGTCACCCCTCTGAGCCTGGTTCCTCTCCAGGTTTCTGCCTAAATTTCGGCCTTCTTAGGGAGTTTTTCCTAGCCACTGAATTTCAACACTACTGTTGTTGATGTAAAAGGGGCTTTATAAATACATTTGATTGCATAAATAAATTTGATTGATATTATTGGCTAACTCCCCGGACCTTTGCATATTTATACACTGCGTGCACAATTATTAGGCACATCATATTTCTCAAGATTTATTTTATTGTTGAACAATCACAATGCTTTATGTCAATCCAAAATATCATTGAACATCAAACCTGAATGTTTAACAAAGGAAAAATTAGTTTTGATCTTTCTCAGGGGAATATATGTGTGCACAATTATTAGGCCACAATTGGTGTGCACAATTATTAGGCAACTAAATTACAAAAATAGTTTCTCCCAACTCACTTGTTTATTCTAAATTTTTAAAGTGTAACAAATAAGTAACACAAAATGACAATTAAAATGTGTGTCTTTTCCAAAATATTCACTGACCAATATAGCCACCCTTCTTTTCAATACCTGCCATGAGCCTTCCATCCATGGAGTCCGTCGGGTTCTTGATCTGTTCATGATCAACTTTCGCTGAAGCAGCAACCACAGCCTCCCAAGTGCTGTTCAAAGAGGTGTATTGTCTTCCCTGACTGTAAATCTCATTTGAGAAGGGCCCACAAATTCTCAATAAGATTTAAGTCAGTTGAGAAAAGGGGCCAGGTCATTATTATACATCTTTGCGGCCCTTGCTTGCTAGCCAACAGTGGAGTACTTGGATGCATGTGATGGAGCATTGTCCTGCATCAAGATCATGGCCTTCTTCAATGCTGAGGAATTCGTCCTGTACCACTGCTTGAAGAAAATATCTTCCAGAAACTGGCAGTAGGTATGGCAGTTGAGTCCATCTTCAACCCAAAAAGGGCCAACTACCTCATCCTTAATGATAGCAGCCCATACCAGTACCCCTCCTCCACCTTGCTGGCGCCTGACTCGAAGTGGTGCAATGTCCATTAGTGATCCAGCCACAGGCCCAACCATCTGGTCCATCAAGAATCACTCTCATTTCATCTGTCCATAAAACCTTTGAAAAATCTGTCTTCAGGTATTTCTATGCCCAATCTATACGCTTCAACGTGTGAATCTTATTCAGTGGTGGTCTTCTTTCAGCCTTCTTGACCTTGGCCATGTCTCTGAGCACTTCTGGACACTCCAGGTAGGTTGCAGTTCTGGAATATGGTGGCACTGGAGGAAATGGGTTCCTGGTAGCTTCACATTTAATTCTTCTCAAGGCTTTTGCAGTTAATTTGCGTCTTTTCTTCTCCATGCATTTTTTGCGCCCCAGTTGGCTATTCGCAACAAAACAATTGATTGTCCGGTGGTCACGCCTCAATTGTTTAGCTACTTCAAGAGTGTTGCATCCATCTGAAAGGCATTTTACAATTTTTGACTTTTCAGTGTCAGTTAAATCTCTTTTTTGTCCCATTTTACCTGAGGTCATGAAGCTGCCTAATAATTATGCACACCTTGATATAAGGTGTAATTCACTTTCACCACACCCTCCCTCATTACACAAATACTTATCACCTGAAAATGATTCCATCCAATGAGCATTCAAGTTTATATGATTTGTGAATAGAAATAATGATATGATCCGAATACTCACTTGCCTAATAATTGTGCATGCAGTGTACATATTTATAAATGTATACACTTATAGGCCTTCTTCTTTATCATTTTCTAATAAAGTTGAGACTCCATTTCAGGAAGTAGTCTGCAGAGAGAGAAGGGATATGATGTTTTTGTGGCTGATACACCACAATTTTATAGAAAGGAATGCCCAGCCAGTTGATTGGTAGACTGTAAACCCTAAGGTATTTTTTACTCATATGTTTCTATTAAGTGTAACTCAAAGATAGTGTAATGTTCCAAATGACTTAAAACGTTTAATTGACTTGGAATGGTTTTATTACCCTTTTTGCATGTATATTGACTGAATAATTAATCTTAGCTACACAAAAACCAAACACATACATTTTCCTGTCAAATCATAAGCTGGATTTCAACGGAATCATGCATTCCTTTGCAAGACAATACCTTGTGGGTAGCATTGGAAAATTCTGGTAAAGTTCCCAGGTTTTCCAGAAATCTCAGCAGAAGCTGTGATGACATTTTTGGAGTTCAGGGATTTTTTTTTAACCATGACTTGGATATTTATCTGACAGCACACTGTATTTTGAGGACATCTGAACTGAATCCATTAGCAAGGGGCATTGCAAGACTTACAAAATGTAAGACCTTACAAAACAAGGTGTTATGGGATATGTAAAATATTCACAGTTGAACATTTATAACAGTTGTGTAGTAATTGAAAATAATGAAAATAAATTAGTTCAGTAACCGTGTCTCAGCCTTTAATAAATACAGTCATGGATGGTAACTCTAGAGTTCACTTGAAAGGGCAATGCATGCTGGGAAATTATACCGTAGGTGTGGCTTAGTATATTACACAGCTCCTTTAAGCAAATACTACTCAAATCTAAAACTCTGTTTAAGTTGTATAAACTGAAAATATTTGTGAGTGCTTTCTCAATAATTTAAGTTGTATGCAATAAAAAGATATATATTTACCTAGCCCTAAACATGTAAGTTCTTAAAATTTTTATTATCTTAAAAATATTAAGGCAACTGATTGGGAACTTAATCAGGTTTACAGTGTATTTAATCTCTGCCAATAGATAAAATAGAGCACATTACTTATTTAGAAACAGATTTTCATGGCTGCAGATTGGCATGGATTGCTTGCTGAAACTGTTAATTGACATTTTTTTTCTTAAAAACCATGACTGTCTGTGCCGCCCTGAGGCTGTCAGGAAGGGAGTTCCAGAGGTGAGATCCAATGAAAGAAAAAGGCACGGTCACACATTTTTCAAAGCTGGGTTCTTGGTTGATTGAGCAGATTGGCATTGCTAGACCAAAGAGGGTGTGGAGGTTCATAGGGGTTTCAAGTTTCAAGGTTTATTTGTCAAATGCACCGAACAACACAGCGTCATCCTGCACAATGAAATTCTTGTGACATGGCACCCGCCAACTACGTAGTCAGAATTAAGAAGGAAAATACAGCCGAAAATATAGCCAACGAAAAGATGAAGCAATAATATACATAACACCGTACACTAGCACCAGTTTAAAAAGAGTACTGTAAACTATCAGCAATCTGGGTAGTAGTTTTGAACATTATGAATATTATTGAATATTATTGATATGGCAAGTATAGCAGTAATATACTAACAATGCAAACTAGCAGCAATTTTTGAAAGAGTAGGATTGGTATGGGGTGCCGTTTGTAAAATGTTGCACGCTCTATAATCCTGCTCAGTTTTTTCACATTTAGCATTGCCAAATGTAAAAAAATGCATTACAATTTTCAACTGTCACTTTTACAAACATTTAGAGAGAAATTCATGTAGATTCATCCAATAACTTTTCCAAGAGCAGTGTTCTGCAGTAAAGCAAAATTATAAAATATTATCTTAAATGTAAATGTTAAATATAAATGTGAATGTTAAACATAATATTTATATTAAATTATAAAATATGTGGAAACAATTCAGTGTTGCTTTATTATTGATCACTGTGTGTGCTTATACATTAACTCAGAAACTGAACTGCAGAGACTATATCAAAACGTCATTACTATAAAGGATTGAAAGGGGATGTATGTAGAATTTACTCTCCATGTGAAAGATAGGTGAATTGCAGCAAAAACTATTCTCTTTGAAACCAACTCTGATCTAAACTAATATCACTAAAATTGATAAGCAAGTGTATTGGTAAGTATCAGACTGAAGGTGAGGGTGGCTGGTTAGTGGCAGCATGACTAGAATCATACTGTATTTGGACAAAAAACATACTATTACCCTCCTTTATAGGATGGATATATAGTTACAACACTGTACTGTCAACAGACTCCTGCAGACTGGTGCTTCCTGGATGTACCCATAAGCCCCATGGGACCTGTTAAAGGTCAGGGAGGACTGGGTGGGAATGCATGCAAGGGATAAAATGAAAACCAAGTGGGCTCCACATTTTATGTTAAAAAGTATCCAACTAGTAACAGATCAACTGCTTCATGCAGGCAGCTAGGGTATACTTTTCCCCATGCACTACTAAGATAGGAGTGATCCGTTAAATTTGGCCATCACTGGACCTTGTTACTGTGGCAGAGAAGTACTGTGATGTGAAAGTGAAATGAGGCCAAAAGAGATTCCATATGGCTCAGTCACATATGCTGAGACAACTCAGGCCTGTTCAATGAAAACCAAACATCAGAAGTGGATATGCTCTCAGAATGACAGCTAGAATGACACTGCAATATTAATATTTCCTTTAATACATTATATCATGTTAAGCTTCGGCCTTCAAATATTTCTCTCCATTTAAAATGTGTGGGTATCAGTTATCCAAATTAGGAGAAATGTGATTTGGCTAAAGCAAGGTGCACTGTTTAAATTGTCATGCATTTTCCATTAAATACACTATGTCCTTATTAAGGATGAAAGATTGTTTCTTTTTTTAACAAAATCTGAAAACTGAGTCAGAATGACACTCCTTCCCACTAGGCCTGTAATGTGATTTTCAGTTTAAAGAGGGGCACATTGAGTTTAACTGATGTTTAGCAGTTTCAGCCTGATTGTTGTTAGAGCACTGGAGAAAAATGAGCATCCTACTGTACTTTCCATCTTATCAGTTTGATTACATCCACATGCCAGTTGAAATTTGGACACGGCACAGAATAAACACATAGAAATATTGCTGTTCTCCTAGTCTCAGCACCACCAGAATCAACCCTTTTGATTGACTCTCTTAACCGCTTTCACTGCACCAGAATGTCTCTGGAACACAGATGTCCATTAAGCATCACCTCTCCCACATGAGGATGTTCTGCTTTGATCTCAGATACTGCAGAATCCAATTCCTCATCATTAAATTGTACAAGCTTTGTTCTTGAGATGTTGTGCTCACTCATGAGTTTGTACAGAGTTGGTCTGGAAATGCAGAGGATGGAAGCAACTTCTGTCAACGTGATCTTTAATGACAGCACATTTTCCATGTCTTCTTTAGACATGTAGTTCTGGTGTCCATCCTAGAATAACACAATTGAGAGATTTTATTTACAATTTAACATTAATCTAATACTGTGGACACTTACGACACAATACAGCTTTGACTTGTGGCCATGATGGCATGATTCACCCTAAGAGCCACAGGTGATTGCGCATTCTAAGGTTTTTCAGATCTGGGTAACCGATCGTTCCATTGCCCTGCATTATTTAAGAACTTACCGATCTCAGTGATGTGGTGGCTGAGCTCGATGAAGTCCTGCTGATAGAAGACTTCAATTTCACGTTTGACCCACATCAAAGGACCTTTCAATGCAAGTGAAACTGGCCATTCTTAGGCTGCAAAAAGATCATCAGGGAGATAGCAGGAACATTCAACAGTTTGGTACATTCTGAGAAAAAAAGAATGCACTGGTGAGCTCTGCAGTACAAAAAGGCCTGGACGTCCATGGAGGACTACAGTGGTGGATGATCGTAGGATCATTAACATGGTATAGAAAAACCCTTCACAACATCCAGCCGAGTGAAGAACACCCTCCAGGAGGTATGCATATCATTATCCAAGACTACCATAAAGAGAAGACTTCACGAGAGCAAATACAGAGGGTTCACCACAAGGTACAAACCATTCATTAGCCTCAAGAATCGAAAGGCCAGATTAAACATCTACAAAAAGCCAGCCCAGTTCTGGAACAGCATTCTTTGTACAGATGAAACTAAGACCTGTGCCAGAATGATGGGAAGAAAAAAGTATGGAGAAGGCTTGGAACGGCTCATGATTCGGAGCATCTGTAAAACACGGTGGAGGCAGTGTGATGGCATGGGCATGCATGGCTTCTAATGGCCCTGGGTCACTAGTGTTTATTGATGATGTGACAGAAGACAGAAGCAGACGGATAAATTCTGAAGTGTATAGGGATATATTGTCTGCTCAGATTCAGCCAAATTCAGCAAAGTTGATTGGACGGTGCTTCAATTTACAGATGGACAATGACCCAAAACATACTGTGAAAGCAACCCAGGAGATTTTTAAGGCAAAGAAGTGAAATATTCTGCAATGGCCGAGTCAATCACCTGATCTCATCCCAATTGTGCATGCAATTCACTTGCTGAAGACAAAACTTAAGGCAGAAAGACCCATGAACAAACAACAACTTAAGACAGCCTGGCAAAAGGCCTGGCAAAGCATCACAAAGGAGGACACCCAGTGTTTGGTGATGTCAATGGGTTCCTGACTTCAAGCAGTCATTGCCTGCAAAGGCCTTCTCGACCAAGTTTTAAAAATAAAAACATTTTATTTATGATTGTGTTGTTAATTTGTCCAATTACATTTGAGCCCCTGAAATAAGGTGACTATGAATGAAAATGGTTGCAATTCCTAAACGTTTCATACAATATTTTGGTTCAACCCCTTGAATTAATGCTGAAAGTCTGCACTTCAATTGCATCTTGGTAGTTTCATTTCAAATCCATTGTGGTGGTGTACAGAGCCAAAATTATGAAAATTGCATCAATGTCCAAATATTTCCCAACCTACAGTAAATATAAAAAGTCTACACACCCCTGTTAAAATGCCAGGTTCTTGTGATGTAGAAGAATGAGACAAAGATAAATCACATCAGACCTTTTTTCACCTTTAATGTGACCTGCAACATGAACAATTCAAATGAAAAACAAACTGAAATCTTTGAGGGCGAAAAATAAAAATTAAAAAACTCACAATAACCTGGTTGCGTAAGTGTGCACACCCTTAAACTAATACTTTGTTAAAGCACCTTTTGATTTTATTACATCACTCAGTCATTTTGGGTAGGAGTCTATTAGCATGGCACATTTTGACGTGGCAATATTTGCCAACTCTTCTTTGCAAAAGCGCTCCAAATCTGTCAGATTGCGAGGACATCTGTGCACAGCCCTCTTCAGATCACCCCACAGATGTTCATTTAGATTCAGGTCTGGGCTCTGGCTGGGCCATTCCAAAACGTTAATCTTCTTCTGGTGAAGCCATGCTTTTGTGGATTTGGATGTGTGCTTTGGGTCGTTGTCGTGCTGAAAGGTGAACTTCCTCTTCATCTTCAGCTTTCTAATGGACGCCTGAAGGTTTTGTGCCAAAATTGCCTGGAACTGTTCATAATTCCCTCCACCCTGTCTAAGGCCCCGTTTCCAGCTGAAGAAAAACAGCCCCAAAACATGATGCTGCCAACACCATGCTTCACTGTGGGTATGGTGTTCTTTGGGTGATGTCCAGTGTTGTTTTTGCGCCAAACATACCTTTTGGAATTATGGCCAAAAAGATTTCATCAGACCATACCATATTTTCCCACATGCTTTTGGGAGACTTGTTGTTTGTTTTTGCAAACTTCAGCCGGGCTTGGATGTTTTTCTTTGTAAGAAAAGGCTTCCATCTTGCCACCCTACCTCATAGCCCATTCACATGAAGAATACGAGAGATTGTTGTCACATGTAGCACACAGCCAGTACTTGCCAGAAATTTCTGCAGTTCCTTTTATGTTGCTGTAGGCCTCTTGGAAGCCAGTTTTCTTCTTGTCTTTTCATCAATTTTGGAGGGACGTCCAGTTCTTGGTAATGTCTCTGTTGTGCCATATTTTCTTCACTTGATGATGACTGTCTTCACTGTGTTCCA
Organism: Esox masquinongy; assembly: GCA_016801175.1. Classification (NCBI taxonomy): domain Eukaryota; kingdom Metazoa; phylum Chordata; class Actinopteri; order Esociformes; family Esocidae; genus Esox; species Esox masquinongy. Next base: position 9,684 of record JACXGI010012050.1, on the reverse strand, counting down.
TGGTATATCTAATGCTTTGGAAATTCTTTTGTACCCTTCTCCTGACTGATATCTTTCAACAATGAGATCCCTCTGATGCTTTGGAAGCTCTCTGCGGACCATGGCTTTGGCTCTGTGTTGCAACTAAGAAAATGTCAGGAAAATCCTACTAGAACAGCTGAACTTTATTTGTGATTAATCAGAGTCACTTTAAATGATGGCAGGTGTGTAATGACTTCTATTTAACATGAGTTTGAATGTGATTGGTTTATTCTGAACACAGCCACATCCCCAGAGAGTGTGCACACCTCAACCAGGTCACTGTAAGGTTTTTATTTTAAATTTTTCTCCCTTGAACATTTCAGTTTGTTTTTCAATTGAATTGTTCACATTATAGGTCACATTAAAAGTGGAAAAGGTTCTGACATGAATTATCTTTGTCTCATTTTTTACATCACAACAGCCTGGCATTTTAACAGAGGTATGTAGACTTTTTATATCCACTGTATCTGTATCTAATGTGGGCCTTAAAATGGTGGGTAGAGTCAAATTTCTCAGATTGGTGATGACTGAGGAGTGGGTAATTATGTGGCCGTCAAAAGCAGGGCAGTTGTTATAGGAGTTGGTGATTTTCTTAGGGGTGCCTATAAGCAAGCAAGTTTATTTATATAGCACACTTCATACATAGAAGCAATTCAATGTGCTTTACAATGAAAATAAAGATAAAAAATGCAATAGAATTAAAACAGTCATATTGTTACAATTCTCTAACTCAGCTGTCTCCAGCGGGACTGCACATGAACTTCAACACCCAGGTATCTCAATCCTTTCATTCCAGCGCTAGGATGAACCCTTTGTGAGATAATCATTGCATCAATGTCTAACTTGGCTCTCTCCAGGGGGACATTTATGCCATGTCTGTACATGCATTTTATATTCATCCTCAATGAATTACAGTTATCATAACTGTTTACTGTACCACCCCGGTATCTCAACCCTCACGCTCCAGCGCTTGGATAAACTCGTCAATCCTTTTGTGAGATAATGCCCTACATCGATGTCTAAACAGCAGCACAAGAACTTGCATTATCCGTCATCCGCAGATTGTTACATTTACACAGAGGTTATTCCTCTGATAGCACCAGAACTTGCATTAAGATTGGTAAAAGATAGCAAAATAGAAATTTTATAACAAAATAAATCAAAGAAAGAGAGAAATATAAAATACATCATAAAATAACAGCATAATAATATAACATAGAATAAGAAAATAGAAATAAAATAAAAATTTGATAAAAACATAGGAACGTATATACGCTGTAAGGCTAAACAGTGCGGTTAAGTTTAAGCGCTCAGTCATTGGCGCGTGAAAAGAGAAGTGTTTTTAACCTGGATTTAAAAATTGATATGTTTGGGGCATGTCTAATATCTTCTGGTAGTTTATTCCAGTTATGTGCAGCATAACTGCTAAATGCCGCTTGACCATGTTTAATTTGGACTCTGGGCTCTACTAACTGACCTGAGTTCATGGATCTAAGTGCCCTGCTCGGTTTATATTCTTCAAACATATCAGAAATATATTCGGGTCCTAAACCATTCAGTGATTTATACACTAAAAGCACCACTTTAAAATCTATTCTGTAACTGACTGGAAGCCAGTGCAAAGATTTAAGAACCGGAGTGATGTGCTCCGTTCTCTTGGTCCTGGTTAACATTCTAGCAGCAGCATTCTGAATGAGCTGCAGCTGTTTTACAGTCTTTTTAGGGAGTCCAGTTAAGAGGCCATTGCAGTAGTCAACCCTACTAGAGATAAAAGCATGGATGAACTTCTCTTGGTCTTTTTGGGACACCAAGCCCTTATAAGCACCTTTTGTCTTGCTGCTATTGAGTCGGAGGTTGTTCTGCATCCAGTGTTTTATCTCAACCATACAGTTGGATAGAGTTGATGTGGCAGATGTTGTGTCTGCGTAGCAGTGGAATGTTGGTTTGGTTTAATGTACACCGTGTGTCATCTGCGTAGCAGTGGAATTGAACACTGTGATGTCTAAAGATCTGGCCAAGTGGAAGCATGTAAAGCAGGAAGAGAATAGGTCCTAGCACCGCCCCTTGTGGGACACCACAGGTTAATGTGAACTCCTCTTCCCTCACTAAGAGAAACATATAGCTTGTGGTTAGAGAGGTAAGAGGAGAACCAGTTTAAGGCAGTCCTGGAGATGGGAGTGTGCTCTTTTAGGCCCTGGAGTAGAATCGTGTGGTCCACTGTATCAAAAGCAGTGCTGAGATCCAGGAGAATCAGAATGGAGGGGGATCCTGTGTCTGCAGCCATGAGCAGATCATTAACAATCTTCACCAATGCAGGCTCAGTACTATGCATTGGCATGAAGCCAGACTGGAAAACCTCATAAAGTTAGTTAGCACGGAGGTGTGACTGAAGTTGAGTTGCCACAATCTTCTCTAGGACTTTAGATAAGAATGAGTTTGGAAATGGCCTGTAGTTTGAAAGGATGTCTGGGTCAAGGGTTTCTTGAGCAAGGGAGAGATGGCTGCCATCTTGAACAGTGATGGTACCTGCCCAGTGTGCATGGACTTGTTGAACAAACAAGTAGCAAAATCAATGAGTGTGGCTGAGCATTTTTAAAATAGTGATGTTGGAATAGGGTCAAGAGGGCCACTGGAAGTTTGCATTTTTAATATGATGTCCAGAACAGTAGCAGATGTCACCAGAGCAAAGCCACTTCGAAAAAAAGCACATATGGATGGTTGGGAAGGAGCCTGGTGGGGATTAGGGTTACAGGATAGAATGTACTCTCTAATGTTGTTGATTTTATTCTGGAAGAATTCAGCAAATTTATTTTCTTTATTTATTTAACCAGGATAGTCACATTGCGATTAACAATCTCTTTTTCAAGAGGGACCTCGCCAAAAATAGCAGCACAGAAGTTACAGTACATAAAATCACAACATAAAACATAAATTACCATCGTTCCAATTAAAACCAAGATTCAAAACATTTACAGCAACCCATTTCAATATCCATCATGGATTTGATTTTGGACTTAAAATCAATCATAGTAACTAAACAATTTAGTTATAAAATTGTTTGTAGCTCATTCCAGGTAGAAGGTGCACATCACTGGAATGCTTTTTTCCCTACTTCAGTATGTATCCTAGGAACCGTCAACAAAATACAGTTATAGAGCACAAGCAATAATTCTCATTAGTCTGCTGGACAATGTAAGAGCATAAATAAACTGGGAGCTTTCCAAGAATAGTTGCAGCAAGGGTGATTGCCAAAGAAAGTTTAGTTTAAGACCAGAAACAAAGCTTTGTCACAGTTCCTCCCGGTGCAACGCTTCCTGCACCAACTCCCCTGCGCCGGTCCACGTCACCTGCCTTTTGGTCACCATCGTTCCCAACCCCTCTCAACAGGGAGCTCTTGAATGTAGCAGACTGTTCTTGTTCTACCACACTCACCTGATTCCCATTCCCCATCAGTATGTGTATATATGTTCCCTCAACTCCCCTGTCCATTGTCTAATATTGTCAAAATGTCACAGTGATTGTCAGCTCGTAGTTGTGTCTGTACATACTCTCCCTCACGCTCAATTCTGTTTATTAATTCTAGCTGTGCTTAGCGCTTTGTACCGGTTGGAAGACAGAATCTCATTTCAGCTTTATGCCAACATTCCTAGAACTGTCTTCGTATAGTCTACTTTGTTAGGAGAGTCTTGTAACTACTGTTGTGTTCGTGAAAATACTATGTTCTCCACTCCTCTGGAAAATAAATATCCTGAATCTGCCTTCTAACTTCTTCCAACTACACCGTGACAAGCTTGCTCTAAGAATTTTATTACAGAGGTTAGGACCTTGTTTATGAATAAATAAAAGGACTAAGGAGGATCTTAAAAGATCTGTTAAGGGTTTGATAGACAGAATTTCACTATTTCACACAGAGCACTCACCGGGACAGGCACCAGGATGCACTGTGGGAAGACGACAAGGCAGTGGAGAAGTGTGATGCTCTGGCCAATGTTCTGGAAAACGCTGGGTCCGGGCATTCATGTGGACATCAAGTTTGACATGTGCCACCTACCTAAACATCGTTGCAGACCAGGTATACCCCCTCATGGCAATGGTATTCCCTGATGGCAGTGACCTCTTTCAGCAGGATAATGTGCCCTGCCACACTGCACACATTGTTCGGGAATGGTTTGAGGAACATGATGAAGAGTTCATGGTGTTGCCCTGGCCTCCAAATTCCCCAGATCTCAATCCGATTGAGCATCAATGGGATGTGCTGGACCAACAAGTCCGATCCACAGCGGCTCCACCTTGCAACTTACAGGACTTGAAGGATCTGCTGCTAATGTCTGCCAGATACCACAGGACACCTTCTGGGCTCTTGTAGAGTCCATGCCTTGACGGGTCGGTGCTGTTTTGTCAACACCGGAGGACAAACAGCATATTAGGCAGGTGGTCATAATGCTTTGGCTCATCAGTTTTTATATAATCCTAACCCCTTAACCCTTTCACTACAGTATGTTATAGCCTCATAGATAATATCTGGTGTTTCAGGAATGATTGTGTTGAAATGAAAGTATACAACTCCCCCTTGTGTTTGAGGCCAAAATATGACTGTTTTTCTTTTTTTGCATTCACTTTTGTTTCATTTAATAAAGGGTGCCAAAACATCTTGAGTTGACTGTAAGCTTACCCACATGGAAAGGTATAGATGTTAAGATTTGCCTGTTCTACCTGAGACTTGTAAGGCTTATATGGCCACAAATACACATATAAGATTAATATTCTTGTAATATCTGGATTGAATAGGTGGGTACATTTTTGACATGACAGAAATGTTGCATATACAGTATGGTCATCAAAACATACAAGAAACGTGTAAGTCATTCATTGTGTAAGTATAACATATATGGGACAAAAACATTAAGTCCGTAATTACCACTGTCAGATGTCAGTGCGCGCACAAGATCACACTTTATTGAATTGAGACAAAAGTAGCAGTAGAGAGCCACAGGACTAAAACAGAAAGAGGAGAAGGAATCAATCAATCAAACAATAAAATGTATTTATAAAGACCTTTTTACATCAGGTGGTGTCACAAAGTGCTTTTACAAAACACCAGCCTGAAACCCCAAGGAGCAAGCAACAACAGTGTTGAAGCACAGTGGCTAGGAAAAACTCCCTAAGAGGCACCGAAATTTAGGAAGAAACCTAGAGAGGAAACAAGCTCGGAGGGGTTGCCCTTCCTCTTCTGGCTGTCCCGGGTGAACACTTTAAGATTACAGGTCACAGTAATTTTATGAAACCCTTTTTACATCAACAGTTGTAACAAAGTGCTTTTACAGATACCGGGCCAGAATGCCCAAAGAGCAAGCAACAGCAAGGATAAATGCACAGTGAAACTTAGGAAGAAACCTAGCGAGGAACCATACTCTGAGGGGAGGCCAGTACTTTTCTGGGTGTGCCGGATGAAGATTATAAGAGTACTGTACATGGCGTTTTGCACCACATCAATGTTTTTACATGTTCACATGACCAGGTCAATAAATACAGATGGGGACTTTGGACAGGGACACCTTCAAGTCATTTGGGCCAAGTACTCCTGAGTAGGGCTCATGTCCTCCTAAGGTTAAACAGGACAATTTGAGAAAGCATTCCTTGGATTCAAAATTATACCTCAGCATATGTTTCAGACTGACCTTTGTCACCCGTCACATGAACTAATGCAGCGTAAACAATTGGAACTTAAAACAGGACAGACATACCCTAGTCCCCTGGCACAATAATACAGAAACGTTATATCCGGGGCTGAGACGGGGGAACCAGAGAAGGTAAACGCGGACAGGGCCAACCAGGCGATAATGACTTCAATAGCAACAGTGAATCTATGTATTTATCAAGTGGAGATCAGAGATCTCTCAACAAGAACTCTCACCATAACACATTGGTAACAGTGATAAATAACAAAGCTACAGTAAGCAGAGCTAGGCTTGATTAAAAATGTGAATTTTTAATCAATTTTTTTTTTACTTGTAAAACTTCTAAAGCATAGGTGTCAAACTCATTCCATGGAAGGCTGAGTGTCTAGGAGTTTTTGCTCCTACCTGATACTTGATTGACTAAAGTCACCAATATGCGAAACTTCCCTCAACTTGTTGTTTAGGTCAAAACTGGACACCAATAATAAAAAAAAAACTAAAATCAGCAGTAGGTTTTTGTAGAGATTACATTCAAATTACTAATATTCTGAGATAACTCATACAATGCAGTCCATAAGTAATACCCTGTTTCCAAAAAAATTGGGATGCTGTGTTAAATGTAAAGAAAAACACAATGAAGAATGCAATGATGTGCAAATCATTTAAACCCTGTAGAAAATAGTACAAAGACATAACAAATGTTGGCACTGAGAAATGTTATTGTTTCTTGAAAAATATATATGCCTACTTTGTATTTGAGACCAGCAAAACGTTTCAAAAAAGCTGGGAAAGGTGCAAAAAAAGGAAAACTTGTGTAATGCAAAAAAACATGGTGGAACATCTCACAATTTATTAGATTAATTGGCAACAGTTCAGTAACATGATTGGGTATAAAATGAGCATCCCAGAGAGATCTAGTAAAGATGGGGAGGGGTTTACCACTCTGTGAAAACTGCACAGGCAAATAGTGCAACAATTTAAGAATTATGTATCTCAATGTAAATTTGCAAAGATTGTGGGGATCTCATCATCTATGGTACGTAATATTATTTAAAAATTATGAGAATCTGGAAAAATATTGGTACGGAAGGGAGAAAGCCAAAAACCAATATTGGATGACCGTGATCTTTGTGGCCTCAGGTGGCACTGCATTAAAAACAGACACGATTCTGTAGTGGACATCACTGCATGGGCTCAGACACACTTCCGAAAACCACTGTCTGTGAACACAGTAAGTTGCTGCATCCAGACAGTACGTTGCTCCATGCAAGTAAAAATTCTACCATGCAAAGAAGAAACCATATACAGTTAGGTCTGGAAATATTTGGACACTGACACAATTTTCGTAATTTTGGCTCTGTACGCCACCACAATGGATTTGAAATGAAACAACCGAGATGCAATTGAAGTACAGACTTTCAGCTTTAATTCAAGGGGTTGAACCAAAATATCGTATGAAACGTTTAGGAATTGCAACCATTTTCATAAAAAGTCCCCTTATTTCAGGGACTCAAATGTAATTGGACAACATGAACACAATCATAAATAAAATGTTATTAATTATTAATACTTTGTCGAGAATCCTTTGCATGCAATGACTGCTTGAAGTCTGGAACGCATGGACATCACCAAACACTGGGTTTCCTCCTTTGTGATGCTTTGCCAGGCCTTTACTGTAGCTGTCTTCAGTTGTTTGTTCGTGTGTCTTTCAGCCTTAGGTTTTGTCTTCAGCAAGTGAAATGCATGCTCGATTGGGTTGAGAATAGGTGATTGACTCGGCCATTGCAGAAAATTCCACCTCTTTGCCTTAAAAAACTCCTGGGTTGCTTTTGTAGTATGTTTTGGGTCATTCTCAAACTGTAAAGTGAAGCGCCGTCCAATCAACTTAGCTGAATTTGGCTGAATCTAAGCAGACAATATATCCCTATCCACTTCAGAATGCTGTCCCAGAACTGGGCTGGCTTTTTTAGATGTTTTTTGGCAAAGTCTAATCTGGCCTTTCTATTCTTGAGGCTTATGAATGGTTTGCAGCTTGTGGTGAACCCTCTGTATTTGCTCTTGTGAAGTCTTCTCTTTAAGGTAGACTTGGATAATGATATGCCTACCTCCTGGAGAGTGTTCTTCACTTGGCTGGATGTTGTGAAGTGATTTTTCTTTACCATGGAAAGGATCCTACGATCATCCACCACTGCTGTCTTCTGTGGATGACCAGGCCTTTTTGTATTGCAGAGGCCACCAGTGCGTTCTTTTTTTCTCAGAATGTACCAAACTGTTGATTTGGCAACTCCTAATGTTCCTGCTATCTCTCTGATGGATCTTTTTTATCTTTCAGCCTAAGGATTCAAAGGATTCAAAGGGTTTATTTGTCATTTGAAATAACAAGTTATGGCAATGAAATGCTTGGTTTTCCTACTCCCGACAGTGCAGATAAAGTTAAAAAGTAACAATAGTCATAATTTAAAAATAAAGGAGAAACACAACCAATCAGTAATAACACTATACAAAAACATGAATCAATAATAATAACTATACAACTGTAGTGCAATGTAAAAGTGACAGGAGTGCATGATATAATTGGCAGATGTGCATGGTTTGAAGAGGCAGGTGTGTATGGACTATGGATGGAAGGGAAGAGGGGTTCCCGAGTTGAGCAGCCTTACAGCCTGAGGAAAGAAGCTGTCCTGTAGCCTGTTTGTTTTGGACTGAATACTACTGTACCTTCTGCCTGACGGCAGCTTGGTAAACAGTCCATGGCGTGGGTGGCTGGGATCTATGAGGATCCGTTTGCTCCTCTTCCTACATCTCTCTGTGTAGAGATCCTGCAAGGATGGCAGGTCAGACCTTGTGATGCGCTCTGCTATTTTAATCACCCTCTGAAGTGCTTTGCGATCGAGGGCGGTGCAGCTGCCATACCAGGTGGTGACACAGCTGGTCAGGATACTCTCGATAGTGCATCTATAGAAGTTGGTGAGTAACCTTGAATCCATGCCAAATCTCCTTAATCAGCGTAGGAAGAAGAGACGTTTCATGGCCTCCTTCACCACGATGTTAGAGTGATGAGACCAGGTCAAGTCATCGCTGATGTTGACACCAAGGAACCGGATGTTGCGAACCCTCTCTACTGCAGACCCATTGATGTGTAGGGGGGCGTGGTCTCCCTGCCGCTGCTTCCTGTGATCAACAATCAAGTGTTGCAGGCTGTGATGTGTTTTAACTAGCCGCTCAAAGCACTTCATGATGTTAGGTGTAAGTGCTACAGGGTGGTAGTCATTCATGCAGAGGACTTTCTGCTTTTTTGGCGCAGGAACAATGATGGACATTTTGAAGCAGGTGGGGACCACTGACTGACGTAACGATAGGTTGAATATATCAGTGAAGAAAGGCCAGCTGACAGTCTTGCCTGGGCCCGGGATGAGATAATCTTAGATGGGCCCTTTAGGATACACCATGGATCTGGTTTGTACTTAGTGACACTTTAATTAGATTTTCAACAGGACAACGACCCAAAGCACACCCCAGGCTGCGTAAGAGATATTTTACCAAGAAGGAGAGTGATGGAATGATGCTGCATCTGATGATCCTGCATTCAAAATCACCCGGCGTCAACCCAATTGAGATGGTTTGGGATTAATTATTATTGTAAAAGTATTCCAGGTGACAACCACATGAAGCAGGCTGACAAAATGCCAAGAGTGTACAATGCTGTCACAGAGGCTAATATACATTTATTTTGATTAATTTTTGGTTACTTCATGATTCCAAATGTGTTATTTCACAGTTATTTCATAGTTTTGTAAATATAGCCTAAGAAAAAGGTGAAAACCTCTGGCCCAGGTCAGATGCAGGATGCTTTAAATGTAACGTCTGCTCCGCGTGGCACAGCTGCTTCCCTTCCTCTCCAGCGCTCCACCTTGCAGGTGTACTAACCACTGGCAGGAGTGTGATGGCAGCAGCGCATCCCGAGGACGCACCTGTTTCCAATCTC
>JACXGI010012049.1:9027-23699 GCA_016801175.1 Esox masquinongy | reverse complement strand
TGAGATACTGAATTTGGGGTTTTCATTAGTTGTCAGTTATAATCATCAAAATTAAAAGAAATAAACACTTGAAATATATCAGTCTGTGTGGAATGAATGCATACATTATACAAGTTTCACTTTTTGAATGGAATTACTGAAATAAATCAACTTTTTGATGATATTCTAATTTTATGACCAGCACCTGTATATATATATATATATATATATATATATATATATATATATATATATATAAAGGTGTTAAATGTGCAATGCACTCTAGAGTAAATTCTATTTATTCAACCATTAATTTATCAGGATAGACTTTTCTTATCAGAACACTTCATTTATTGAGTAAAATCTACTGGACATTGAATTTGAAGCCCTCCAATTTCATCAACCACAAACGTACACAGAAACTAGGCTAAATCTGCAGATCAGTGAAATCACATCACCTTTTTGGGTGCTATTCTGTCCCTACACAACTAGAGGCCACTAGCTGTAAATATTTGGAACTGGCTTATTACATAGTTGCAACAGTCAATGGCTTTCAACATCAACATCTACACTGCTTGGAATCCATAGCTGACACCTCAGTATGGATTACCTGTTCATTACGCAAATCAAGAATTTTCTCTTCTCCCCTCTCTGGGACAAGAGAGAAATATGTCTGAACACCCTGATAACCCTTTTTGCAACAATGTAGAAACAATGTTAATTTTTTCCTTGGAAGGATACTCCTCACCACAGATGTAAATGAACACAAACAAGTACACCCACCATTGAAATATTCTGTGTACATTTCACACATCTGATGAATTATGTGGTGATAATGGCTCCAATGCAGTTTCACTCAAATGTGTCTTGTTTATGCAAAGCATTTGCTTGAAGGTTACATACATCTCACCTTATTTTCTCAGAACCTAACTTCCCAGAAATTCAGATTTAACTAATCTAATATCCTTGTTAGTGTTTGTTGATATCATCATCTTGTATGATGATTGTTCAAAAGCTATTTGAAACCAGCTGAGACCTGGTTTTGAGGCCAGTGGACTAATGTGGCTTTCAAGTTAGGTATAGTATTTTAAAGTTTACTTTAACTATGGCCAACCCATTTATTGACTAGAGGAATGAAGAAAGATTCAGAGATTTATGACAGCTATCATGGCAAGACTATCTTTTTGCACTGTTTGAGGCTGGGAGCTTTGCCATTGAGGGCCACCAAAGCAATTTAACTGTGACACAGGGCAACAGACAACAAAATATTTCCACAAGAGCAATAAGTGTTGGGGAATAGTAAACTATGTAGTTTAAAGATGCATTCTGCAATTTCAGGCCACATGTTGTAAAAATGGTACTGTTGAGCTAAAACTGAAAATGACAACTAGTAATTGCACAACCTTGTGCATTTGCTGGGTGGTAGTTAACTAAATTCAAAACAAGTTAGTGTTTGCCATGTAACTAGTTACTGGAAATACATAGGCTACTACTATTTTAGCAAACAACATTTAAAATGTGTGTGAAATACAGTAGGCCATCATTTACTCTCTTTCAAGCAACATACCTAAGGTCAATAAACAGTTTTAGGCTACGTTACACAGTCTGTTAACACATAACAAAGTGATCTGTTCTTGAACAGTATTTTGGAGATAGTGAAATGTTTTTTTAAAAGTAACTTCAAGTAAACAGTATCTTTTTTTACATCAGCTTTAGTAGTCTTTTTTTAATATTAATCGGTAGCTTCGTAAATTATATTTTCACAGTGTTTATTTATGGTTGGCCCTAAAACGACACATTAAAGTTGATTGCACAGCAACTGATGTAGTCTATAGATACAGGCCATAGGTTAAACTAACCTCCACAATGGAGAGGTGCACTCACATAAGGCCCCATTATAACATTACATAGAGCCGGGTCATGGGATTTATTTAACTACACTCCAAAGATTAGAAGCTTTTTAAGATCCTCAAAGTTTCGAGTAGAAACCTAGGATTTTTGGCACTGACAAATACCCACAAACGGTTCTTACAGAAACCCAAATATTCATTGGAAAATACCTTAGTTTGTCATGGTTTACACAAGAAATGAACGGTCCAACTAATCATATTCATTTTACAGCAGGCACTTGATGGAAAATTGGAAGAAGCTCCTCAATTGTAAGGTAAGATTTCTCCTCATTCTCCTTTCATTATCTATATTTCTATTGTTCTACGATGACATTGTAATTTGACATGTGGCTGTGTAATTTGACACTTTTCTCCTCATCCTAAAGCAAAAAAGGGACAGTTTGTGGATATTAAAAGATCAACATATTATAAAATGCTAAAGGCTAGTTGCATTGGGCACAGATCACTGAACTGCTCAATCGTGTGTCTGTGTATGCAAGTATACTAAAAAGGAGGCACACAAAGTTTTGTATAATGTAATTGGTTTGCCTAACAAAATGGTGTGCAGATGACATGTATCATCTATGAATTCATTTTGGTTAAAGGGTTTCTCTACAGCTCTACACAAGTTATAGCCAGAGCAGTCATCTTCCTCCTCCTTCCTCTCAATGAAGATCCCAGGAGCCAAATTCATCCTCCCTACTCTAACAGGGAACCTTTTAAATGCACAGCAAAACCACTCTGGTTATGGATACAGAAGACATGAACATCTCAACATAAACACAACAGAATACACATCTATTAATCTTGGGGCTCTGATGGGGGTTTTATATCTCAGTCTACTTTGCTGCTAAAATTATAATACACATCTTTATATTGTCCTACTGATGAATTTAAAGAATTAATAGCCCCTTTCTTTTTAGATTATACATGCGTCAACACGCGGACATAAAATGATATAGTAGGAACAGACTCACTGAGGGTTTGTTCTTCTGGAAGTGAGGATTAACTCATTCAAATCTAGATGATTAGTATAAAAAGTTTTCATCATTGCAATAAACAATAAATATATATAAGTAAATTCTGAATTATAATTAATAGTATTATCAACAATGCTAAATTAATATTAGTATCAATTGGATCAAGTTACAGGACAATGGGCAGCCTTAATGAAATCAGACAGCGATGATAATGAGCATAACAATGATGATGACATTGATTATATAGGGATGATGATATCGATGGTGACGCTAGTGAAGATGATACATATTAAGAGAGGCTCACAGTAGCACTACATATTCAGCCTTGGTCTGAGCAGCCAGCAGGGGACACCGTGGCCGAGGCTGCCAGTCTGGGAGGAGCTTCATCCTGGGGTTCCATGGGCGCCTCTCCACCTACCTCCTCCTCTCCTGTCTCCCGCACCAGAGGAGGCTGTCTGTGGGCTGGGGAGTGGTGATGCCTGGCCCTGGACCTGTTGTGCCTGCGCTGAGGGTAGAGGAACAGCGCAGGGTCAGGCATGGCAGTGGGCTCTGCTGGGCCCGTCACCCTCTCTTGGGGAACACACTCCCTGGCCCTCTCTGCCCGAATCTGGTGCCCTGACGTGGCCCTGCCGCCCCTGCGTTTGGGTTTGACCACGGGAGAGACTATGGCTGTGGCGGCGGCGTTAGAGGCACTGGAGAAACCAGAGGGAGATTGAGGAGAGAAGGGGGAAAAAGTGGCGGTGTCCCACTCGGCTACTTGGTCATACTGGGACCCATGTGGATTCCCATGACGACGATCCCTGTTCTCCCGGTTCTCCCTGAGGGCCTGCTGTCTCTGCTGTAGCCGCTGGTGATGCAGTTTCTGGCGGGCTGCATGCAGCTGGAAGGAGAGGTAGGCGGCCGCCTCCGTCTGCTTCTGAAGCTCTGTGTTGAGCACCGTGGAACGGTGGCTGCGCCGTTTCAGCTCATCAAGGAAGCGGCGCTCCTTGTCCTTGAGGTTGGCCCGCAGCGCTCCCACCAGCGCCCCCTTGTGTGTCAGCTCTTTACGCAGCTCTCCCAGGGTGCACTGCTTCTCAGCCAAGCGACCTGCCATCTCCAGACAGCGGGCCTCCAGCTGCTCCTCTTCCTCGGCCAGGTCTGAGGATGGACACACAAACAGACAAGCACACATGGCAGGTAATAAGAAAACACCAGAGATGCACTGACTGGTAAATTCAATATGTGGTCACAAGAGGGCCTGCAGAAAATATGTAATGATTTCAATGATTTTATTTTTTATATTTCATTTATTGGTTTTGACTTACCTTCAGAACATGTTAGGTAAAATCTTAATCTACCAGTCTTTCCTATTCATGAACAGTCCAATAATCATATACTTTCATAATATGGAAATAGCCTTTGCGGTTGCCTTTTTACACCGATGGCAGGCATGGCCTAATCTCTGGTGGACTGTCTATGTAAACCAAAATGGTACAAAGAATATATCATGAAACAATGGTTTGTGTGAGATAATGAGCAACATTAGTTCCAGTGCCTTGGGTGAATCCCAAATTTGCAAGTTTTTGCACCTTTCGAATTTCAGACGGGAGTGAACATTTGGCCCATAGACATGCTAGCAAATTTTAAGGAGAAGGGGGAGCTCTTTGCTTCGGTTCCTATCCATCAACCCATATGGATCCAGAACTGAATTGTGCATCTGACTAATTACTCAAGAGCTTAATCCTAGGTTAACTGAGATTAGTCAAGGCCTGATTACTAAAGGGCACACAGGAACTGTGGGACCCTAATCACCAGGGACCCTAAACCACCAGGGACCCTAACCACCAGGGACCCCAATCACCAGGGACCCTAACCACCAGGGACGCTAATCACCAGGGACCCTAATCACCAGGGACCCTTACCACCAGGGACCCTAATCACCAGGGACCCTCACCACCAGGGGCCCCCAAACCAATTATTAGGATTACTTCCAGCAGCTTGTGGGGAGAACCCCAAACAACATTCTTAGTGAAATACAGTACAAAATGTACAAAAGACCCTGCTCAGATACCATATGAACATTATGTAGGCCATGGCAAAATGTGTAGAACATTCAGCAATACCAACGGTATTTATAGTACCGCTTGCAAACTGCATGCAACTTTTAGAAGCTTAATTAGCAGAATACAAAAATATATATATAGACGAGTAGTATATAGATATGCTCATTTTTGGAGGTCTGTGACATTCACTATTTTGCATCCCCTAAAACTAACATACAGAAAAACATGCCACAAAAATCAAGCAGCCAGTGCTTCCATTGGCCATGGTGACAAATTGATCACACAGAGCAAACTCCTCCTAAGCCCCTCCACAAATCCCAGGGAATAGAACGCATACAGAGGTATCACACTGTTTAAGCATGATTCAATCAGTCAAATAGATATGGATTTAGATGATATGACCACTGCTGAATGCTTTCTCTAAAAACACATTTATAGATAATCTTGCAGATAGGAAATGGAATGAGGTTTAGTGATTCCCTGGACAAAGGCAGAAGACAGGACACATATGGGCAAAGGATTACAGATCCATTGAGCAAATCCCTGACAGTGGGCAGCTTCAAATCCTAATCAACTGCTGCATGTAGCCCACTATCACAGATAGCAGATACCATGAGACAGAGTTGAAGAGTGACTGATTGTTTAAATGTTGCCAGGTAAGTTGACTAAAGTCCAACCCTGTGTCCAAAAAAGTTGGGACGCCGTGTAAAATGGAAATAAAACAGAATGCAAAGATTTGCAAATCATTTAAACCCTATATTCAATAGAGAATACAATAGTACCAAGACAACATATCAAATGTTGAAACTAAAAATGTGTATTGTTCCTTGAAAAATATATGCCCACCTTGGATTTGATGACAGCAACATATTTCAAAAACATGGGACAGAGGCAACAAAGACTGGAAAAGTTGTGCAATGCTAAAAAAGAACCTGGTGGAATATCACACTAATTAGGTCAGTTGGCAACAGGTCAGTAACACGATTGGGTATTAAAAGAACAGCCCAGAGAGGATAAGTCTTTCGAAAGTAAAGATGGAGAGGGGTTCACCACTCTGTGAAAGACAGCACGGACAAATAGTACAACCATTTAAGAAAAACATTTCTCAGTGTAAAATTGCAAAGAGTTAGAGGATCTTGTAATCTACAGTACATAATATCATTAAAAGATTCAGAGAATCTGGAGAAATCACTGTATGCAAGGGACAAGGCTGAAAACCAATATTGGATGGCCGTGAACTTCGGGCACTCCGGCGGCGCTACATTAAAACCAGACACGATTCTGTAGTGGACATCACTGCATGGGCTCAAGAACACTTCTGAAAACCATTGTCTGTGAACACAGTTTGTCACTGCATCCACAAATGCAAGTTAAAACTCTACCAGGCAAAGAAGAAACAAAACATAAAGAAGATTTAGAAACACAACCGTGTCCTCTGGGCCCAAGCTCATTTAAGATGGACTGAGGCAAAGTGGAAAACTGTCCTTTGGTCTGACGAAGCAAAATTTGAAATTATTTTTGGGAATCGTGGATGCCGTGTTCTCCAGGCTAAAAAGGAAAGGGACCATCTGGCTTGTTAACGGTGCACAGTTCAAAAGCCAACATCCGTGATGGTATGGGGGTGCGTTAGTGCACATGGCATGGGTTACTTGCACATCTATGAAGGCACCATTAATGCACAATATATAGAGGTTTTGGAGCAACATATGCTGCCATCCAGACAACGTCTTTTTCAGGGAAGGCCTTGCTTATTTTAACAAAACAATGCCAAACCCCATTCTGCACATTTCACAACAGCATGGCTCCATAGTAAAAGAGTCTGGGAGCTAAACTGGCCTGCCTGCAGTCCAAACCTGTCACATATTAGAAACATTTGGCGCATTACGAAATGAAAAATACGACAAAGGCGCCCCCGAACTGTTGAGCATCTGAAATCCGATATCAAGCAAGAATGGGAAAACATGTCATTTTCAAAACAACAGCAATTGGTCTCCTCAGTTCCCAAAAGCTTGTAGAGTAATGTTAAAAGAAGAGGAGATGCAACACAGTAATAAACATGTCCCGTCACAATTTTTTTAAGCGTGTTGCTGGCAAATTCAAAATGGGCATATAGTTTTCCAAAAACAATAAAATTTCTCAGTTTCAACATTTGATATGTTGTCTTTGTACTATTTTCAATTATATATTGGGATTAAATTATTTACACATCATTGCATTCTGTTTTTATTTGCATTTTACGCAGCATCCCAACTTTTTGGGAATTGGGGTTGTAAGAACACATTCTCATTTATGTCAACACCCAGTTACAGCGTGGAGTGGTGGGGATGAATCAGCCAACTGGGAGCTGGGGATCTTTAGAGGCTTTAATGGCATGAGTGTCAGACAGTAAATGTAGCCAGGACATCTATGTTAACTACCATGGGATGTCAGGTGACACCTATTTTATGTCCAGAGGGAAGAGTGCATCACACCGGCATTCCAACACCCCTTCCTGGATCTAACATCCAGGGAACGACCAGGTGGTGCTATAGATGACAATAAATTCATAACCCAAATTATACTATTTATACTTTAAAGTAAATGTTCATACTAGAATCGATGTTTCTGACTCATAGTCAGAAAAAAAAGCCACATTGGCGTTTTTTTTTACTACAGTTGTTTACATACAGTTGTGTGTCATTTTGGCAGGCAATACCACATTGACAGTAATAACATACTGACAGCCTCCTCAAATCCATAATAACCAGTTGATAAAATTTACTGTGCTGATGTCATTATTATAATCATTATTTATTGTTTGGCACTGATGTCATCATTACCACCAGACATTGTCTGCAGTGACCTCATCGCAACATCATTACATCAGGGTCTTATAATATCGTCATTGCCTGCTAGTCTCAAATATTTCGGGTGAAATGTCAACACTCCCAATCCTAATTCCTTCAGTAGGAATTAGGATTAAAAAAAGTCTTAAATCATAGCAGAGCTACTATCAGCTGCACTGTAGCTTGGCTCTGGGCTGAGGCCACCCAACTCAGACAGCTCTGGCAGGGCTAGAGATTACACCATAGCCTCTGGTCCGCTGCTTGACCCAAGAATTAGGTCAAAGAAGATGGAGGGGAAGGTAGAATCCCCTGAACAGAGAAACAAGAGGTGATGTGTTTGGTGTTACTTTGAGATGAAATCGTTGTAAAAATGTTTCCTCAGCAGGGATTTTTGTTACGCCTATATTAGGACGGCTGCATTATTTAACAGTAGAACGGTATACAAGTAGGCTTTCCCTCCTCCATCTCCCTTCCATCCCTGCTCTCCTGTCTTTTTCCTCCTTTCTCCATGAGTCCTTCTTAATACTGCTCTCTGTACCAGTCTTTCTCATTCGGTGCCAGGCTCTCTCATCCAGTACCAGTCTATGTCATCCAGTACCAGTCTATGTCATCCAGTACCGGTCTATGGCATCTACTACGAGTCTGTCATTTTGTGATAGTCTCTATTATCAGTTCACTGTCTATGTCATCCAGTACCAGTCTATGTCATCCAGTACCAGTCTATGTCATCCAGTACCAGTCTCTGTCACCATGTCTCTCTTTCTCCATCTCTTGATCTTCCTCCATCCCTTCTCTCTCAAATGCAAAATCAATTTCATATGCAAAATCTTTCTCCCCTTCCTTTCCTCCTTGCATGAATCCCTTCCACTCCCTATTGCTGTGTTTAGTTCTGCCATATCTCTGTCTCCCTGTCGCCTATTAGACTGTGGTAGTGAGGTCATGTTCCAAATATAGAATATACTGTGTAATGTAATCTTAATTTTCTCCCTCACCAATTTTCCTATTTGACACTTTCTCTTGCTTTCTCTCCTCTTACTATCCCTCTAACCCTTTCTGGTTCCTCCCTCCATCTCTCTGCTTCAGCAAACAGACTGTAATTGGACCCCCCCATGGGGCACAGAGGAAAACGACAGGAGGAGAGGAAAACGAAACGAGGATGGATCAATTTGTCTGGTAGGAGAGTGAGGGATGGTCTCAGCTCTGATTATAATGGGCTGCAGCTGGGAATGATAACCTCAATTTCTCACCTCAGCTCCTTTTCCCTCCTCATTTTTTACCTAAGAGGACAGAGGGCTTTCTGTTGGGAGTTGGGTGGATTGTGGGATGAAGACAAGGGTGCCACAAAGGGGGAGGAAGAGAAAGATGGGTTGAGAGAGAGGAAAAAGAAAGACTGAGTGAGAGACAGAACTTACCCAACTGACTTTTGCCAGGAGGTTTCAGGTTTAGCTCACATGTCAGCTCTGCAAAAACAGTGGCAGACATTTTTTGATATCAGGTAGACAGACACAGCTGAGCAATGTGCAAAACAGACAAGGATGAAACAAGAATAAGTAATCAAAGAAACAAATAGATTTTTTCAGGAATCATTAGGAAGAATAATAAAGCAGTATGTGGTAAAGTCTCAGAAATGTTATACATGGTAGATCCAAATTCTGATAGAAACAGTAGTGCGGTTGAAGCAGTAATCTGTCGATTATCTTGATTGCAGACAGTTCAGACTGATGGGATTAGGGTCTTGTGCAGACTGAATGTACAGTTATAACACTGTGTTCAACTGTTTCTGTTTAGCTGATTGGACTCTAAGAAGTCATCCAGTCAGCACACACAGACACCACACTTGGGTTGCCCTCAAGGACAAGGACTTCAGAAAACAATATTTATTTTATGTCACTGTCATCTTGTACCAGTCTCTTATCACTCACCAGCTTGGATGAATAGACAATTTACCCCACAAAATAAGCAAAATCAATCCTCCACCAAGCATTGCCTACTCAGCACACCCCATCCACCTACAGATGGCATCAAGAGAGGGAAAGGAAAGATTCAGAAAAAGAGAGAAAGAAAGACAGATCGGGAGAGGAAGATAGAGACAGAACGGTGGAAGGAAATAAAGACAGAGAGAAAGAAAAAAGGAGCAAGAAAGGAGGAAGGTTTTGAAGCTCAGCAGAGAGGAATCAGAACCCCCAGAATGCCAGGAAGGTATTGACCTGTGGTTATCCTTTGAAACCCAGACTGTAGAGAGGGAGAATTCACAGCCCTGAAGCACTTGTGTTCAAGTAAAAAAAAATTTACCCAAACGAAAACAATAAATTGCATGGTGATATACTACAGTAGGCTACAGTATATAACTAATAAAGAAAAAGGAGGCTCCATTAATTTTCTATCTAAGATATGATGTTGATGTTCTTGGCTGTGTCTGTCAACAGAGCACAATGTGAAGCCACGCTGTAACTGAACTGTAGGTGTCCCAAACCAGAGGGGAGGAGCGGGAATACACCCGGAGGAGTGGGAGGAGCGGGGACACACCCGGAGGAGCGGGGACACACCCGGAGGAGCGGGGATACACCCGGAGGAGCAGGGACACACCCGGAGCACCTCATACGGCTCTGATCCAAAGCCATGGCCTTTCTTGGCTACATTGTGCTCCGCAGCGATGGCTGCCTCAGCTTTGCATTGCAGTAACACAGTGCTGTGGTGGAGGGGTCAGTCTGATGCGCTAATCTGATCTGACCCCTCCCCCATGAATGCCACGTGACTTGCTCTTCCACTAGCCGTCACTTTCACTCCATGTCTGCTCTCTGGGTGACGTGCTGAGCGGACAGAGAAGAGCCCCCTTCCTATGGAATATTAAATCTGTCTACGGATTATCTACAATCAGTGTTTATTTTTTTATTTTAATTTTATGTTGTCTGACTACCATCACTTGCCACAAAGCCTGGTTAAATACATACCAGACCAGGCATTAGTCACTGACAGAAAACAATATTATACTGTGTGTGTGTGTGTGTGTGTGTGTGATGTATAGACTCACCGGTACATCGTTTCTGCAGGGACAGGATCTCCAGGTGGAGGCCATGCAGCAGGGTGAGGTGTTCCTGTCTGAGAAACACTATACTCCTCTCAACACTGTTTAACTGCATATCCATGGTGGAGCTTGTAGGTTCCATTGTGACACACCTATCTGCACCCTGCACGACTTTCCTGCTATTAAAGGGAAGCAATACTTAAACTGTATGTGGGTAGAAAGCAGCTGTGTAAAATCCTTTGCAGGATATTTCTCATTTCATTAGTGCTTCTGAAGTATTTTACTTTCACTTGTTAAATTATTTCATCTGTATGTACTGAGTGTACTGCAATTAAGAATATCACATAAAACGTAATATTTTCAGTTTTAAACATAAACATCAGTCCTTAGACATTCTAAGACCAACAAAAATGTATTGTATGAATTCACCAATGAGGTCATGGTGAAAGGTTCATTGATCACCCAATAGAGAGATGGGAGAAACCAACGGTTATGCTTGGTAGGTTACACTCTGTTGACATTAGAACCAGCAGAATTATGTATACGATTATACAGGCCTACAATACACTCAATAAATGTAACAATGCTAAGCTAGGAAAGTAATCCATTCTTACCGTTATGAAGATTATGTTGAAGAGAGTCCCAGAAAATGACGGTAGGGAATTCTAAGATTTATAAACAAGTCTTTCCATCCGTACATTGTTTTCCATACATTTTCCAACACCATTTAAGCTATTTGTCCAATTATTTAAATTTCACGTGATCAGAGTGGGATGACAATGTTGTATTAAAAATGAAAAATAAACATCCAGAAAAATGACGAGCAACGCAGTGATTCCGATCAGCGACGCATCGCTCAAAGATCGGGCGTTTATGTATTCAGAAAATCTTTAGTGCCGCACCATCTCGCTGCGTCAGTCACATCTCTTTCAAAAACAGTTAAGAACAAGGACAATCCAAAAGATTGCGTAGCCTACCACTGTGAGTATGGAAATGGATCGCAATACATGTCGACCTGAGCAGCATCCCTCTACTCCCTCGCGCGTTGGTTGCGCTGGTCGGGCTGGTACATTTCAGGCAGCTGACTGCTCTCGTCTCATGAAAACAAGACATCGTGATCGGAACACGCGAGATCGTACCACACGAGAGCAGCCGATTGGAAGAAGTGGTCGTATCCTTTTATTGACTTGCACCAGGATCAATATAGAAGCAGTCCAAAGGCAGAGACGCAGAGGTCAGGAGAGCCTTTACAGTATTATGAGTATGAACAAGTACTGTCCTTTAGGCACTTGACGAAATCCTGCTTATTATGGCCCTTCTACTTTCAGACATTATTGCAACGGTATCAAAATGTATCAAACGGGCTAGTTAGAGAATACGCAGCATGTAACAGTTTCAGTACCTTGGACAGTGCTCTTGACACTCAGACACCGTAGGTCTGACATTAAGGGTTGGCACTGCAACAATGGCTTCCTAGGATTGATGAAAAGGCCTAGACCTTACTGTATATTTAGAGAAATCCGCTTAATTAAACATTTTCTCAAAGCATGGCCTAATAATACCACATTTTGACTCTCAATCATTGGTATTTAGTCACTGGCGCCCCAATTATGTTGACCTAATATCTGCACCCACTGTTTACATTAATGCACAAAAGATCTCTGCTCTTCGATTTTATTTTTTACATTAAAAATAAACAAATGTGAAACTGCATTAAAAACATATCCGCTGAAATCTTGTTAATTATAAAACCAACCCCCCCCCACAAAAAAAGAGAATCATTACATTTACAGTTTAGACACAGTTGAATATAACATGGTATACTCAGGGGAAAGGTATTAATGCTAAAATATATACATAATCACAGTTTCAAAATTATGATCATTTGTCAAGATATTTATTTAATTTCCTTAACTCTTTCAGTTCAATTCGATTCAAGCGTTTTATTATGGTTTTGTTATGTATTCTTCAAGCCATTTTAATCTCATTTACAAAAGAACATCATTCACAAGAAACAGAATAAGACATGTCTGAAGGTTCAAAAAGCCCCATCTCCTTTTTCCATCACCACTGACAGTCAAGTTGAAGAACTCCATCTAGTAATGTCATCCAACAGTGAAAATGAAGGAAAGAAGATCAGGCAATGAGGTTTTTCAAGATTATCTGTGTACTTTGGTGATGGGTAAACGTTGCCTATTGACTGCCACCTACAGGAACGGAATGTCTGCTCACAAATGTAGTTTATGATCTATTTCCTCTTGCTGACCCTGATTTTGACTTACACATATATTTCAAAAGAATTTCAATTGCCATGGTCCCGAGATAATAATAATCTTTTGTTTAATATGTTTTTTTCCACACATTGTTGTGAGGTTGAGAGGCAAATGCGCTCTTTTATAGCTTAGCTCACATGACTGTTTACATATTGTTTTGTGAGCATCTTTTTATAGTATTTATCACCCCTGCAAACATACAGTGCATACCGTACAAACATACATGGTGAGCCAGTGAATTTTCTTCCAGAGTCTTCTCAATTAAGACCCATTTTAAAGCAAATATCTCCAAACTGGTCATTAACACGGGAATTCGGTTTATCATTGACTGCTGTTGAGCTCTCTTCCATTAGAAG
Organism: Esox masquinongy; assembly: GCA_016801175.1. Classification (NCBI taxonomy): domain Eukaryota; kingdom Metazoa; phylum Chordata; class Actinopteri; order Esociformes; family Esocidae; genus Esox; species Esox masquinongy. The sequence goes on along the minus strand of JACXGI010012049.1, from coordinate 10,330 downwards.
CCCCCTGCAGCTGCATGTGATAAGAAAGCTTGTTAATTATTCTTTCCTAATTGGGTTCAAACATCATTAATGTCTTTTCAGTTCTATTTGTTGTACAAAATAGCTGTTTCTTGGAAGTGTTAGGGAACAGATTTCTTTGGGTGAACAAATGTTGGCATTGTTTGTCTTCAAGCAAGACTCGGGCAAGAAGAAATACTACTTGTCCGCAGCCAAAACCTGCTTCCACATTGGACATTGTGGGAGGTGATGGCTCAGCCTTGCAATATTGGATGTATTTAGAGAGACACCAAAATAATCAACAGGTAAATGAGGAAAAAGCTCATTTTTCAACAGACACTCACAGATTTAGACTCAGCCAAACAGAAAGAACCCCTTCTATAGTTTCACAAACAATACCCTTTAACAATACAGCTCACACAGTTCACTGTAGGAACTATCATTAATTCAAAGTTCTTCAAAACGATACATACAATTTACTTCAAAGTGATACATCTGTATCTATTAACCATACCACCGTAATATTCAAATATTCCTTGACAATCAATCCAACACTTTTTTAGTACAAATAAATTACAAAAATACAAAAACATGAACATTTTAAACAAAACAAAAACTGAAATAAATCCAGTTATACAATGTTCTGTGCAAGGTTACTGTCTGTAATGATTAGGGTTGCAGAATTCCAGTACTTTCCATAAAATCCCACATTTTTCTGGATTCCCAGTTGGATAACTCCATGGAGGGAGGAAACAGTAACCATAATGCTGCCACCTGGTTAGAAAACACAGAAGGCCTTTTGTAAACCCTAGTTACGATACACCTGCGTCAACAAGCTGTCTGTAGGGTAGGCTGTTGCTAAGGTCTGTGTTTGTGTGTGTCGGTGACTTGATTCTTTCTATTCCAGTCTTTACTTTCAAAGTCTGAATATGGGGCTTGTAAACGTATCCTAGATACAGTGTGACAAAAGAACAACTTCTCCCTGAAAAAGCTAAGGAGTGCACTGCCCCGTTGAGGACAACTCTATAATGACATGTTAATGACCGCCATATGCCACTGTCAGTAGATGCCAAAGTATTAACCAATGGGGCCAGATGTCATTAGTGATGTCATCAACAGATGGGTGTAAGAAGAGCTAGCACAAACAGTCGTCATAGTTACCATGTTGACCCATTAATGAGAGGTAAACCCTTGACTTCAACGAGCAAGCTTCAAATCGACTATTATGGAAGCTTTAGCCTCTCTGTGTTTGGGTCTATTGCTGTGTGTGTGTGTGTGTGTGTGTGTGTGTGTGTGTGTGTGTGTG
>JACXGI010012048.1:0-23625 GCA_016801175.1 Esox masquinongy | reverse complement strand
GTGGTGTAGTGTAGTGTGTGGGGTGGTGTAGTGTAGTGTGTGGGGTGGTGTAGTGTAGTGTGTGGGGTGGTGTAGTGTAGTGTGTGTAGTGTGTGGGGTGGTGTAGTGTGTGGGGTGGTGTAGTGTGTGGGGTGGTGTAGTGTGTGGGGTGGTGTAGTGTGTGGGGTGGTGTAGTGTGTGTAACAGCAGAATCAGCCCTACCCAAACGCCACAGCTGCAGCCACTGCCAGGCCCAGAGCGGCAGACTTGCCCCGGCCTCGGGCAGCTGTCAGAGCTACTGTACTCCTCAGGGTCTTCTCCGATATGGCTTCAATGAACTTCAGCACCGCCTTGGCCTGGGAAGGACACACCACAATGGACCACAGGTTAAGAGAGACACACTGAACAACAATCTCAACAGAAAGGCTGACAGACAAAGTATGACAGAGAGAGACAGTATGACAGAAAGACAGGCAGACACACTATGACAGAAAGACAGGCAGACACATTATGACAGAGAGACAGGCAGACACAGTATGACAGAGAGACAGGCAGACACAGTATGACAGAGAGACAAGTATACCTGGTCCATGGTCTTGCAGGTGTCCACCAGCACACCAACAGGCTGTGTGTCCTGTAGAGACTCCTTTAACTCCTTTAGCTCCTGTTCCCGTGGTGAAAGACTGTCCTGAAGGATACACATGATTGGTCAAAGTGTTAGTCAGGTTATCAACAGGCCAAATAATTCTTAGTCCTCGGTGGTGTTGAGTAGGCATAACACGGGAGAAACAGTTTCAAAATATAGAGAAGATACATTCTGGTTTCACTTGTTTCTGTTGCAAAACTATGAATGCCCCGAAATGAACACATCCTAGGTTCTTTTGAGCAAAGGTGTACCTACCTGAGTCTTGGGAGGGACAGGCTTGATGTTAGCAATGTGACTAGAGATGGGCAGGACATTAAGCTGGTCGTCAATGACAACGCATGTCTTGCAGGACGACAGAGACAGGATGAACCTGGAGAGAAGGGTCAGTTAGTTACCAAGGAGACAGTAACAGTTCAGGTCAGTTGGGCTGTCTTTCAAATTAACAGAACCAAGTAGCCCCTGGGAAAATAGTATTCAAAAGTAGAGTAGTAATTTTATTGCCTCATTCAAACCGTTTGAATAGTAGTTTTTTTTAATTGCCTCATTCAAAAGTATTTGTAGAGCATCTACCTTTCATTAAACCTTCCCACTACATCCTGATGGGCCTCGGTTCTGTAGCGGGAATGGACATCCTAGAGGGAACACAACACCAGCATAGTGGGTTTGACTCCCAGGACCACACGTGTGCAAAATGCATGCATTCATGGCTATGCTGCTTTTGACAAAAGCATCTGCTATATACCATATTATTATCAGACAGCAACGATTGTTTAAAGTGGCCAAGGGTAAGATTCTTACTGTGCTACTTGCATAAATGATCAGAAGACCTCTGCAGTTAATGTTTTAAGTTAATTAAAATTAAATTAATTATGTTATTTCATTCTGGAAAATTGTATGGTGTAGATAATACTAAACCGGTCAGTACTATTCCCCAACCCTGGACTAAATAATACTATACCAGTCAGTACTATTCCCCAACCCTGGACTAGATAATACTATACCAGTCAGTACTATTCCCCAACCCTGGACTAGATAATACTATACCAGTCAGTATTCCCCAACCCGAGAAGCCGAGTCACTGTTAAAGTTCAGTCTAGTCAAAAGCTAGAGGTCAGGATCTACACAATGCCCCCTTAAGCACTAAAAACCTTCCAACAACAGCTAGGATGGTGCAGTTACCATTGTCATGGTGTACAGCTGCTTCAGGGAGTTGACCGTCCTCAGCAGAATAACCACGATCCCTCCTCCCTCCACAGTCTCCACAGTCCTGGCCAGGAGGTTAGGAGTGAGAGCCTCAAAGTCCTGTGCGACACGAGACAGTGATGTGAAACACAAGGCCTGTTAATACCTGAAAGGGTTGGAGACGTCGACTGACAGGTGACACCAGGGACGTCTGTCGCACTCAGTAAGAGGAAGTACACAGAGGGCGAAGAAATAAGAGGAATGCCGTACCTGCAGGACACACATGCCAAAGGTGTTTCCCAGAATCTTGTGCGTCTCGTTGTAGTAACAGTAGCGGATGTTGGTGGCCGCGACGAACAATTCAAAGGGGTCGTCCTGCTTGATGTTCAGCGTTCCCGTCTTGATCTTCTTCTGGAGCTGCCGCATGCGCTTCTTGCGGTTGCTGTTAAAGTCCAAGATGATACAGCGAAATGAATGAACTGCCTAAAAAACACACCTTTTTAACTGTGAGGTACTGAGACGTTCGTGCCTTCTCGCCGGGACCACTACGACGCACTCACTACAGCATAAACAGATGGAACCAGGCCAGTCTTAGGAGTCAATTCAAACTGACGGTAGTTAATTAAGGAATTGATGTCAAATAAAAATGCAATTTTAAATGTTTTATTCAACTGTTTTTACATTAGGTCCCGAATAGAATGCCCTGCTGCTCATCTTTGTAGACGAACTTATGATATAATTTCAAGCAAGGTCAGTTATATACCTGCTGAAGCCCAGCTCTTTCTTATAGCACCAGAGCACTGAGGGTCGGGCTTTGACTGCTGCTTTGGACAGCATGTGGTGCAGGATGACAACCTGGATAAAGAACAAATTGACAAGGATTAGAAAAGGGGGTCCTAAAACATCTGATTTTAGATGAATTACCGTGTCTTGCTCACTCCCGCGCACGCGTTTTTACCTGGTCTCGTCCGTGATCCCCAACCACCACGAACATGGTGCGGTGCTGCTCGGCCATGCCATTCTCTATCTGAACACGGATCCTGTTGTCTATCTTCTTCCTGAAAGTTGCCATGATGGTTGCTAGGGATAAAAGTGTATGGGGATTTAGTTCTAACTCTGATTAAACTAACGCAGCTATCAACTGGCAGTAGCTCAACATCCATACATCTCTCTCCCGAGCTAGCTAGCAGATCATTTGCTGCCTTTCCTGACTACTATCAGAAACCCCTGGAAGTGAATTACTTTTCTAATAGGCAGACAGAATACAGCATTGTAGTTTGCTAGCTGTTAAATACAGATTGTTTGAGATGCACTAGTGGTGCCTAAATTATACTCAAACTCTAGTTTCAGATATCATTCTTACCTTGCCTGGTTATTCAACCCACTGGTGTTCTATCCTCATACAGCGAATTAATGTAGATGAAAACAATTTCCAACATGTACGTGTTAGCTTGAGTTTACATGCTGACCATCATGTCGATGAATTCACGTGGGGACGGCGGCAGTGAAAGGACCCCAACATGACGTCAGAAGTATGCGACTTGAGCTGTCGAAATAATACGCCTAAATTACAACGAAGAGGATTAAGCACACGAAAAACAAATGAACTTATGACTAGCGCTTGCAATGCCAACAGTGGGTTTGATCATACCTCATGGGATCACTGTGCAGTCAAAGCAATATGAAAATGTTCGCACTTTCAACTTAGTCGGGATCGGCATCATCTAACAAGCCAATCAAACCTTTATTAAGTGAATCAGGTGTGATTCAGGCTTTCAAGAGAACTGAAAACGTCTGACCATCCCCTAAAGGAGAATTTTAAGAAACATGGTGCTAAACGTGATGAGTCACCCAGATTACAGATGCTACTAATCAGGTCTGGGATGAAGTTCATTTAAACAACACTTATGGGTAATTTCAAAGGACATCGCTTGACAAGTTGCATGTTACCTAAGGACAGTTGCCCAGTGTTTTAGTAAGACCCAACCCACATACAATCTCTTCAGTATAACAGCCATACAACTGTACCAGTCATTAATTGTTTTAATGAAGACAACAGCCCTTTAAGTCAGAACAATCTTGTTCAGGACCGGCTCCCCCACCAACAACACTAACTGGACACAAGCAGAGATCAAGGGAAATGCAACATCTTTATTGAAACTCTTGAAGCAACATCAATTTACAAACTGAGGAATTAGGAGTTTCTTTTAAAAACGTAACAAAAATGCCTTTGATAACCAAAAATGACGGTAACGTGAACATAAAAAGGTGGGGGGACTGGGCAAGAGAAAAAAGTCCCGGGGGCTGGGACCAGCAGTGGCAGGGGATTTTTGTTTCATTTTATACAAAAAAATAAATTAATGAAATCTTTCAAGTTTACAGGAACATTTGTTTCAAACAAGCTTGCTTAAAACCTTTTGTGGCATTAAGGATTTACAGCTCAGCTTGCGAATTCAGACTCATTTTAAAACACTAATATTTTTTTAAATATCAAAGCAGGCATTACTTTGATCCAAAAGCCAGGAAAAATACCACTGATGAGAAACGAGAAGAAATAAAAAGGGAGCTGGGGCAAAATGCATTCTGGGTATCTAGAATGTTCCGTGTGGTGTAGCAAGTTGTCGGTCAGTCCCCATTTGCTCCTCACCCCACCCACCTGGGCACTAACCCTTCAATACCTGCAGATCTATTAAGACACACAAGCAATATGGTGAAGGCTCCACATCTACAGGTGATCATTGCCAGGGACAGTAAGCCAATTGCTTAGACGAAACCAGTCACTTTAAATCTGCCAGCGTTAAAATGTTAGGACCAAGGAGACGGGGCAGAGCTGGAGCCGGCAGTCACAGTCAGGCAAACGAGTGGCACTCAAGATCTCACAGGCTGGGCATTTCCTCCTCGAGACGCTCCTCTGGGTCCCTGGCCCGTGCCACGCTTATAGCTCTGGTTGTAACCATCCTGAAGGAGACAGAGTAGACAAAAACTTCACTGATAGCCCTTCCAGAATTCTCCTGTAGGTCTCAACCAAATAGAACAAGGCCACATTGAAGTAACAGCGGTTGATTTAATTTGTTTATTCCCTGCACAAAGTGCCTCAGGTCATTCACCAGGTTGCCCACTGCCGTCAGCGGATTAAAACCTTTATACACCCCCCTACCCTCCCAAAACCCTGGGTGAGTTATAAGGTTAAAGGCCATTACCCCTCGTTGGTAGTTGCCACCATTTGAGTAGTCCCGGGGTGTATTGAACTGAGCCTGCTGGTACCCAGAGTTGGGAGCATTGGCGAAGGGAGGCCTGTAACCGTCATATCCACCTGGAATCAATTATCACAGTCGTTAAGACTGCAGTGTCTACTGGCAGTCACTTAAAAACAGCATAGACCTCAAACAATAAAACCCCAAACCAATTGGCCAACTGGTCCTGTGTGTGAGCGAGAGCGAGAGAGCGAGAGAGAGAACGTGGCCCTGCAGTAGTGTTGTGACTGTAGGGGCCTGATCCGGGACCATACCTCTAAATCCATTGGAGGGGCCTCTGTATCCATTGGCTATGCCGCGGGCGTTACGGGGGCCTCCGCGTGTCATGCCCCGGCTGTTGTAGAAGGACTGGGCCTGGCGACCGGTACCGGGGACAAACCCTGGAACCCCTTGCTGTGGCTGGGACAGTGCCTGGTCCTGGGGGTGGAAGGAACCAACCACTACAGAGGCAGAGGAAAAACAGGGATGGAAAACGATGTCCCTTGTGGCTCCTGATAAGTCTGTTAAATGGCAAACTTTCAGCACAGGGTTCTAACAGCAACAGTATGTCTAGAGACCACATGAAAGGTCAGATTAGATAGACATGGTGTAACGGGTGGCGCTGTGCTGGTCTGCCTCTAGTACATGGCACACTGGATCGTGACAAATCAACACGTTTCCATGGAAAACACCTAGAAAGTCTCCCTGATGGCTCACCAGACTGCAACTGTTCCGTCTGCAGCTGTTCTGTCTGCTCTACAGGAAGCTGCTGTGATTGGTTGAAACCTTGCTGGCTGTAGCTGTTCTGGTATTGGCTGGCCACATTCAGGGCTTCCGTCTCATTGGCTGGAGGGACAGGGGCGTTGAGGTTGAACACCTGAGGAGAGGAACAAGGAAGACTTATTTAAACTATGGTGGGCGGTGTGTTCAATCTGATCTAACTAGACACCTTGTTCATCCACTAAGCGGTGCACGTCGTGGCTCCTGGAACATTTCAACAACATCTCCGCCATTTAAGTCACACATCCCTCAGTCGTCAACTCGTACTAAATAAGTATCATGTTTATCGCAGGATCATTCAAATGTTAATGGTTAGTGTTTTTAAAGCCCACTACTGTACATTGGCGGTGTACCTCTATGTCCGAAAACGCCCTCAACAGCTGCAGACAATGGGGTCCTGAAGGTCTTACCGTCTGCATGGACTGGAACGGGGCTGCGTTGACGTTGATTCCAGAGCTGTGGAGGGGCTTGGAGACCGGCTGGAAGCCCTGCTGCTGGGGCGGAGACGGGGGCCTGGCCTGCTGCTCCGAACACAGCGACATGGAGGCCTGTGGGAGAGAGGGGCATCGGGTAACGGTCACAACACCATTCTGAGAAAAGCCTTCTCCCAGACGTCTGATGCAATTTCCGTAGTAGAGCCCCGGGTGTGGAATCAGAGGTTCTGTCAGACCGTCGAGGCCCAGGTCCGTCTTTCTGCTTGGGATGCATGACCTCACTGTCCAACCGTTAAATACGCTGGGCGATTTAACGGATAAAACGGGTCAGTGGTTTACCTGGATGGGGTCGATGGAGTCCGTCTGGGCCCGTGGTTCTGGCGTGTGCGATGACTGGTAGATGGGGGGTGGCGTGGAGGACACCACTGAGACCTGTTCAGAAAAAGGCCTCATTCAGCAGGTTTCTACATTCAGGAAGATTTCATGTGACAGCAGTACTGAAGGAACAGGTTTAAACAGTACACTCTGGTGGTCAAACCAGAGCATCCACCCAAAATGTGTCCCCATCTCAGAAAAGGTCCCACACCGCAAACCAAATCATTGGACTTGGAATCTGAACTCAGATTCTAGCCAGTAGAACTGAAGTGGTGCCCCTCCCCAGACAACCTGCCTATCACCTGAACCCCTGGGTGGTTACAGCTGTGGTAACGTATTTAACAGAGCATTTTTGCAATTTCATTGTGGTGATCCTGCAACCGGAGTGCACCTTTAAGAAACGAGGGAGTAGGCTGTGTTTGGGGAATGGGGTTAGCAGGACCATAAGCAAACAGAAGCAGATGTATTGCATGGGGACCGCTGAATATTTAACCTGGGATTAAGTAAAGGGAGAGGACAAAAGGATTCGGAGTACAACCCTGTTTCCAAAAAAGTTGGGACACTGAAATGGATATAAACAGAATGCAATGTATGTGAAAATCATTTAATCCCTATACTCAATAGAATAATAGTACAAAGACAACATATCAAATGTTGAAACAGAAAAAAAAAAATGTTTCTTGAAAACTATGCCTACTTTGATTTTGATGCCAGCAACACATTTAAAAAATGTTGGGACAGAGGCAACACAAGACTGGAAAAGTTGTGTAATGCTAAAAAACTAAACCTGGTGGAATATCACAACTAATTAGGTCAACTGGCAACAGGTCAGTAACATGATTGGGTATGAAAAAATCATTCCAGAGAGGAAGAGACTGTCAGAAGTGAGGATGGGGAGGGGTTCACCACTCTGTGAAAGACAAATAGTCCCACAATTCAAGAATAACGTGTCGAGACTTAAAATTGCCAAGAGTTTGGGATTTCATTATCTATGGTACATAATATCATTAAAAAGATTCAGAGAATCTGGAGGAATCTCTGTAAGCAAGGGACAAGGTTGAAAACCAATATTGAATGGATGTGATCTTTGGGCCCTCAGGCGGCACTGCATTAAAAACAGAATTCTGTAGTGGACATCACCGCATGGGCTCAGGAACACCAAAAACCATCGTCTGTGAACACAGTACGTCACCGCGTCCACAAATGCAAGTGAAAACGCTACCATGCAGAGAAGAAACCATACGACATCCAGATACACTGGCGCCTTCTCTGGGCCCATGCTCATTTTAGATGGACTGAGGCGAAGAGGAAAACTGTCCTGTGGTCTGACGAATCAAAATTTGAGATTCTTTTGGGGAATCATGGAAGACACATCCTCCTGGCTAAAGAGGAGAGGGACCATCCGACTTCTCAGCGGACAGTCCAAAAGCCAGAATCCATGATGTATGGGGGTGAATTAGTGCACATGGCATGGGTGACTTGTACATCTGTGAAGGAACCATTAATGCTGAAAAATATATACAGGTTTTGGAGCAAGATATGCTGCCATACAGACAACATCTCCAGGGAAGTCCTTGCTTATTTCAGAAAAACAATACGAAACCACATTCTACACGTATTCTAACAGCATGGCTCCATAGTAAGAGTCCGGGTGCTAAACTGGCCTGCCTGCAGTCCTGACCCGTCACCCGTTTAAAACTGGCGTATTAAGAAACGAAAAATATGGCAAAGGAGACCCCAGTTGAGCAGCCGAAATCCTATATCAAGCAAGTACAGAAAACATTTCACTTTCAAAACTACAGCAATTGGTCTCCTCAGTTCCCAAACCCTTTGTGTTGTTAAAACAGGTGATGCAACACTGTTGTGAACATGCCCCTGCTCCAACTTTAGAAATGTATAGCTGGCATCAAATTTAAAACGGAATGTATTTTTCCCCCAAAAAAATTCTGTTTCAATATGACATGTTGTCTTTGTCTATTCAATATAGGGATTAAATGAGTTGCACATAATTGCATTCTAGTTTTATTTCCATTTTACGCAGTGACCCAACTTTTTTGGAAATGGAGTGCATTTGAACAGGTTAAGAAACCCTACCACCTCCACAGAAATCAGTGAGCAGTCTAATTGTCAGGTGAAATTGTCACGTTATTCCTTAACATTTTCAGACACTGATTTTAAAACTGTGGACGATGAATGGTTTCTACTATATTCCACAGCTACTAAGTCGAAATGTTTTTAAAAAAAACAGTTATGAATGCTGAAGGGAAATTGACCAAACGCCATCATTTTGTGGGGGAAAAGACTTCACTTCCTTCACAGCACCATAATCACAATCCGTAATGTCATTATCACTGGAGGCAAAATAGCAAGTGACAATCTAAGACTTTGCCTTCAGGGAAACTTTACAATTGGTATTAACCTGTGCAGGTTCCGGCGGGACAGAAACTGTGTTGTGTGGCGAAAGACGTGGTTCTGCATGGACTGGCGCACAGCCCATCGGAGACAGGCCCAGGTTCTGGGGGGCAGGCTTCATGGGCTGGGCTGACACGATTGCCGGGTCGATGGGCTGACCGTCAAACTCCAGCATGGAGTCCTGAGGAAGGAGTGAAACATGTTACCCCCACCTCTAATTACCTGATACCAAGCCACCGACGGAAAACGTTACGGAACTTTAGACCTTATCCTCAGCTACATTTTCAGAAGGAAGACGGAAAAACAAAAGCCACAAGTAAAAAAGACGTAGGCAAACGGTCTGGAAGAGGGACGCAGCTTCAATCTTACCTGCATGAAGTTGTAAGGCCCCTGCATCTGCGATAAGAGGTCCTGGACCGCCTGCTTACGAACAACCGGGTCTGCTGGACGCACGGCTGCAGGGTCCCCGTTGAGGGGGTGGGTTTCCAGGGCAACCGGGGGTGGGCTTGACTCCACAGGCTGTTGCTGGGTTGGACTGACGGCCTGTAGGGGAGGGGCAAGATCAGAGGCTGTACCTGCTGAGTTTATAACAAGAGGACAACTCCTGTAAACTCTTAGAACGGTGTGCCGATCAACTTCATGCCGTCTGGCTAGTGGCAGAGTAGTCAAGCCAACCATAAGCTTAATTTAACATTGTAGCCTTAAAACGGTGTTTCGAGTTCAGGTTCCATCTCCAAAGTAAGACTGCTAGTACACGCAATAAGTGGGGATGGGAAAGGTTTGGCGGTCATGCAAATGGTAGTGATAACAATGACAGCCATCTGAGCTGTTGAGGGTGGACATTTGTCTGACATCATTTGACAGCTTCACTGCAACTGTCCGATTCTAGACATTATTTGTAATTGGATAAATTAAATTACATGTTAACTATAGCCATGCATTGTATGAAATACAGGCTAAAACACTTCATTGTACTGCATTCATGGGTAAGCTCTGGTCATCGTATTCCAATTGAAAAGTGGATTTTGTACAAGTGTGGAGCTTAAAACCAACAGCATTTTCATGTAAACAAATTCCTGTTCAAAGACCACTAAAGAACACAGCCCAGTCGTACGCTTGTATTTAAACGCGTTACGAACATAACATGAGTAACGCAGTTGGGAATGGGAGTGCTGATCTGGAATCAGGTCTCCATTGGTCCATGCAGTGTCCATGTCGTGGGCTGAGGTCTCTGGTATGGCTTGAGTTTTGTTTCACTGTCCATTTGCTGATGTAGCTATGTTTTTGCCTGGTATGTTCAGTCTATGTGGTCTTGATACTTTTATTCCCTGCCTACATTCCCACAAGAAATATCCTAATAAAATAGGCGTGATCTTTAATTGGCGCTCCGCATCTCGGTAGATGTAGCCCCAATGTCCCAGCGGCTGTGAACACACCCTCGGTGGTGTGGCTTTCTGTCACGTGTCAGAGACAGAGTATCATACCTCGGTTTCGGTGGCCCACTGGTCTCCTTGATCCTTGTCGCTGCTGCTGTACGTTGCATCTGGAATGAACTGTCTGTTTACGAACTGCAACAGAAACAAGATGGCCGCCATCAGAAACCAGCTGAGCACTGAGCATGAAGCATCTTAAAATGACAGACGTGTTCACGTGGACATGGAACAGATGACCTTTTGAAAGAATGACACGGGAAGTCGTTATCTAACCGTTTCCAATTAGGACTTGTTTTCCCAACATCCATTGCAAAATGGACTAAAACGCTTTGACCTAATGAACAGGAACCAGGACAACAATCCCTCACCTCAGTAGGCTCCACCTCAATAGGTTCTATGTATTCTTCAACTATTTCACCCTCTGTAATAAAGAAAAATAACTTTCAGAATGCAGGACGAAAGATGTTCAATCAATTAACATCTTTATTGTCCCAGCTGGGAAATTTGTAGTGGTGGTAAAAATAAAATAAAAATACAAACTTAAAACTTAATGGAGCTAACAGCTACAGCAGTATAGCTTACAAATTAACAGGTGTAAGTGTACTAAAGATAAACAAATACATGTCTATTACACAAATCTTGCAACATGCTAACAAAAACAAACTTAAGTTTACTTCCACAAACCGCTACATTGGTAATGCATTTCAAAAGCAAACAAAAAAAGTGCACATCTCTAAAAACGGCTATAAACGTGACCAGTTCAGCTGACAGAATCTGTCCATTCAGAACTGAAATAGAGCACATTTCTAGCACCAACGTCAAAGGGTTTGACCTGGGTCCACTGTCAGCTCCTCGGCTTCTGACGATTCCACTACCACAATGGCGGGCTCCTCTTCCTCCTCCTCCTCGTCCTCTTCCTCCTCACACACGCCATTCTGGCGGGACTGGGCCTTGTCGAAGTACCCGCTTAGCAGCACCCGATCCAGGCTTTCCTTCAGAGCTTTGTCTAGGTGGGGAGGCGGACAGAGTAAACAATCAGAAACACCATAACCACCCATATCATATTGTTCTCTGCTTTGACAGCTACAGTTAGAAGAATATCCTCAACTAGCACGTGCTGATGCAGACAGTCGCAGACCCCAACCAAGCTGACAAAGGGCCTGAATAAACCCCAAAAAATCCCCCCCAAAGTCACACGAATACAACTGGCTCCAACTAGTTGCCAGTTTTATTCATGTACTACAATTCACATTTCATAAGTCCTTCACATCTCCTCGACAGGAAGGCAAGGGAGTTCTCCAACCTAATTGGGCGGAATGGGGTCACCGTTAACACGGCCGTGGAGCAATTGAGCGCCATGCAGACCAAGACGTTTCTGTGAATGAGTCTCCTCTTCTCCGAGCAGCGGGAGCACAGGCCAAACGTTGGCGAGGTCATTGCCTGACAACCAGGCTTAACAGCCGTCCGCTAACCATGGGGGGAGGGGGCGCTACTGGCAGTCTGCCCTGGCAGGGGAAACCCTCAACAGCGGAACACTGCAGTGGCACGCAACGAGAAAACGGCGCTACGGCAACTCGTACCGCCAGGCTGAGATTCATATTACAGCACATGTCCATGAGTTCCACGTGCAGAAGAACTCATCCCGGTCAGAGGGCTCCAGAAACACATGTGCCTTGGGACAATCTCTTACACGGCATAGCCCTGAATAGAACCCCCAGGATATCCAGGACAAATCTTCTCATTTGTCAGAATGACTTCAGACGGGCAGCTCCTTCCGACCGACAGCTTCGAGGACAAAGTCTAAACACTTCCTGAGATCAGTTGGTCTGATGGCGGAGTTATAAAGCCTTCACTGAAAGCCCGTGCCAATGCCACAATGTCCAGCCAAATACCTCCCCACCTGCCGGGCAAATAAATGAAGATAGTGAGCCTTCCTGAATGACAACAGCCTCTCATGCTTGGAAAACTACGACAAAGTCATTGGCCAGAGTAGCCGAGCGGCATATCTGTTTGGCCATGCCAATTCACGACAAGACAGCACAAATACATCTGGGCAAAGGCTAATGCTACTGGGATGCCACTGGCCCTCTGAATGGGAAGGAAGAGAGGACTGTCCCTTTCAGAAGCTCATATCCAGGGGCCTGATGTCTTGGGTAGGACACTTATAGCAGTCTGCCAGAAAATACAGGTTTGTTGAATTAGTTGTTTATAAAACGCACCAACTACAAGGCAAAAAAACATTAGAAAGACTAGCTCTGGTTGTTGAAATATTAATGACTGTTGAAGTGTTTAAGATACTAAATTAAAAGCAGTCACATTAGCAGAACATAGGAGATAAAAACAAGCTGTCGACATTTCATCAGACACCGGCTCCTGGTCAACAATGATGGCCCGTCTGACCAATCAGAAAACAAAACACAGCCTTCCAGCTAATGACGGGAGCGCCTCCGTTATTCTACTTACACGTTGTTCCTGCCACAGCCTTGTCCTTCCCCTCCAACAGGTCCATGAAGTGCTGGGAGGCCTCCTCATACTGATCAGCCAACCTGAAACAGGTGGCATTTAAGGAAATGGGGTCCCAAGATGCATGCATGGTTTCAGTGCAACCCACTGACGCAAAGGATGTCAGGCCTGGATCGCAACTCCCACTCATGTGATCGATCACTCCAAACCAACATTAAAAACTCAACCCCCACGTATGCATTTGATAGGGCTGGAGGTTGTCAAACACTCCCTCAAGATGGACTAGACCAAGATAAACAGGCATATTCCATTAGGTAAAACTGTCTATGCCCCCCCACTCATGTAAGGTCTCACAAAGTAACCTTAAGTTAGATGTTTCAGGTGCTGACAAGGCATTTCAAATTTTTGAAGAATTCCTTTTATGGTTCACAGCGATTCCTTAAGCTGTATTTCATATCTGCATGTTTTATTATTGTTGTAATACACAGCTCAACTCAGAGACAGCCAGGTTGATGGCTTAATTCCTCAGTACAAAGGTCAACAACATAAATGAATAACAAAGCTACCCTCTCTAAAAACCCAGACATGCAACAAAACAGGCAGGTTTACTCCAAACATAACGGGACGTCTCTAACCTGGCGTTCTGGTCGCGTTCAGGCCCCACAAGTTTGTACAGGTCATCCAGGGCCGTGAGCTCTGCGTCGGTGAGAAGCGAGGGGGTTCCTGCCGCGGACCCTTGTCTCAGCTCCTGCCTCACCGCATCCTCTCCCAGCCTATCTAACAGGAACTGGACCTCCAGGACGGTCTTCAGCCTCTTCTGCTCAGCCTCCTCCCTCTTCAGCTGCTCCCGCCGCGCTGCCTTCTTCACCGCCTTCTGGATCTGGGGAGGAAGGGGCCGTATGGTCACAAAGACCGAGAAAAATTTCACTAAGTCCTCCGATACCGCTGTGCTGCAGGATCCGAGAGGTGTATTCATCAGTTCCGATTCCACAGCCAAATGTTTTAGAGCATTAACGCCACGGACCGGAAGGAAACAAGCAGGGAAGGGACCGACTGGAATTTGTTCAATATAAACTGACACAAAACATTGCACATCTGTATCAAAGGTTTTGCAGTGGAAGCAGACTTACGAACACAGCCCTGGTGTTGGCCAGATCAACATAAACCAAAACAGCAAAGACTATCTAGAGGATACTTTTCTGTCAACATCTACTGTACCAGAGCTTCAGAGTTAAAAGAGTACTGCATCATCCTTTGCCATTTTCCCCCCATGATAAACAAGTTTGTGTTGGGGTTAAAGTAAATGAATGAGGGGTGAGAATCTAGTCAGCCGCCCCAACTTACATCTTGCCCCAGTGTGAGGAAGCTCTTCTGTAGCTCTCTGGCAAACTCCAGGTTATTAGCCACTTCCTGATACTTGGTCAGGGCATCCTGCGGGGATGAGACAGGGAAAACTGGTTTACACCAGAAAGCCTCACATTGGTTTTGAAAACATTTCTTTTTCCACCTTCTTGAAGTAAACTACTCAGACAGAACTACAAGTGAATGCAAGAGTTGTAACTTTCAGGAGGATATGGGACTCAAACAGGATGTTGCCCCACCAGTTGGTCTTGGTTGAGACGTTCCCCTTTATTCTTCCTGGCTTGATAATCGTCCAATTTGCCCTACAGAGCAGAGAAGTCAGGATTTAAATGCATTTACAGACTTGCAACAATCAACACAGGGGTTGATGGCATAGGAAAAACGAACAATTAAATGTATTGTGTGACGCAGAAAAGGGAGATGCTTCATCTGATCAGTGAGAGTTTAGTTAAAATCTCTCAAGGTTTATGTTTAACCAGGTAACTCAGTTGAGATCCAATTCTCATTTCCAGTGATTACCTGATAATGATCTATACTGAATAATCATTAACTGCAAAAAGATAGAACTTTGGTAACCGTACACAAATTCAGAGGCGCTTGGTCCTGGTAATGTAGATGTTTCAGCATTCATACAACTACACTACATTTCAACAAGTACCCGTAAAAACTTCATAGTGAGACGGACATGTGAGCAGCCTCTTCAAGATTAACTTCGAAATTCATCACGTATTGTGTACACTCGTTAGGTTTGTCGAGCAGTAGGTACACCATAGTAGTATGTGAACGGTTTACTGTACACAGTACTGTACACAGTAAACCCCGGGAATCCGAAAACTGGATTTGCATCTTCTTGTGAAGTTTATTGATTTCTAGTCTAGTTAGACCGGCGCCGTGGCCAAAAAGCTTTTTCTGAGAAATGTTTAAGTTATCTTCCTAGAAACCCATTTACCTGCCTAGCTACTTTACAAAAAATGGGGAGGTCAGTTGATTTTGGTAACGCATATTTTTATTCGTTATGAGTTCTTATGAAAATAACATCACTGCCTGCGGACAGTCGCCATGTTATTCGGCTAACTATAGCGAGCTAACTAGCATAGCCGTGTTTCCATGTGCTTAAATAAATGCATTTCACGTTCTTGGCAAATACGATAAATATTTGACGCTAACCGTTTGATTAGATAATGTTCTATCCATCCATCCAAAAAAACATACATTTTCTGCCCTGTGCCTGACATGTTACGTAGCTAACGTTAGCTTGCTAAACAAGGGAAAACAGCTAAGCTACCTAGCCCCCGTCGTCTGCTAAGAGACCACACATCAGGTAACTGCAGCTAGTTAGGTAATTTCGAGGAAGATTATAATATGGTTGCAACTAAGCAGTGACAGCAAAATCAAGATGTGTCGGCATTGCTGTTTGACTTGCTTCAACAGCTGTGTCTATTTTAGAGCCATCTTCTTTGCCCTCACTCCAAGCCAAGTAACATTATCATCAGTACCGTACTACTCTCCTCCATCCATATTTGAAAAAAACTGCATTGATCGATCTGGTCAGTCAGAGGTTACTAATCGTGCATTGCAGTAAACCAACGCATTGGAAATAACTCGAACCTAATACAACTTTGTTGTCCATTAAAACTAAAATATTTGTTTAAAAAAGTGCCATACCTTTTTCTTCTCCATGTTGCGGACCTTCTTGTCGATGACGCCCAACACCTGCTTCATGGCCTCCGTCTGTGCCCCAGAGGACTGACCACCCTGAGTGATCTGACCAGAAACTGATCCAACGTCTGGGCTGGCCGACTGCACTGTCCTGTTCCCATTCATCGCTGAGGGCATCTGAATTAAAAAAGAAAAAGTCAAATTAGTAATGGATGAGTAGAGTAACACTGGCAGGAGTTACTGAAGAAAATAATTACTACAGTAATCTGTACCTGGATACTCTCCAGACTGAGCAGCATCTAGCTAGTATCTGAAGATGAAGTCAAATCATGTGTGTGTTACTAATACAAGGTCAATAACTTAAGTAATTGAATTTGGCAAGGAGGAATGAAAATGCCAGCTGCAAATTTAATCCAGCCTTGGCTTGGAGGACAATGGCCCTCATGAGGGAAGTTAGACATCCATACTAAGGCAAAGGCCTTTTGCTAGCTTCTGCCAATGAAAGCGCTAAATAAAGTGCGCAATGTTTTACGTCGCGGTTGGTTTTTTACTAGTTAGGCTGTCAGGCTAGCTTCGTCAGCAGAACACAAACTCGAATCAAGGAGCTAGTTAACGTTAGCTAGTTACATAGTCCACTACTATTACAGTATTTTCTGAATAGACTGGTGCCGGCCTTGGCCTTGACGGACGATTTTGAGAACTCGAACTTCAGACCTACCTGACCAGTTTCAATAATATATCTTGAGTAAGCTAGTTTCCATCAACTGGCAGCACGAATGTTACCGGCATTATTAACGGTGGTTACTGTAGATAGCAAATGTTAATTATACTTTGTCTCATACCATTAGTACCAGTAGCTACAGCAGATGGTTCTCGACCACTGCATTCGATACGTGATGCAGATAACCCAGACAACTAATAGCAAACTTTTGGTTAAAACACTTATAATGGGGGGAAAAAAATAATTTGATAATCTAATGTAGCTACGTATATCTATTTACTATAAAACTAAACACTGATGTGTTGTTGCTAACTACCCATGTTAGCTAGCTAACATAGCTAATAATCGACTGACAGAAATACTGCACTGCCACTGCTGGCCAATGATGCGATAACTTAGCTAGAGCTAACATAGCCAGCAAAGTTAGTAGCTACTACTGTAAATCATGACGATAGCTGTGCCTCCTTCTCTAATTGAACTAACTTCATATTCGCTTACCTTTATGCTCAATGTATCCACCGGGACCTTGTTAGTGAGATAAATGTAATAGCCAAAATGTTTTTATTGTGTGGCTTTATTATTCACTTTCTATATCGTGAGATCCGCCCAGCCGGCCTCACCGACATCTGAGACGGTTTGATTAGTGAAGGAACACTTTATAAAGAACAAGGTCCCTTTTCGGCTGTCCAAGATATGCCAGACTGAACGAACCTCAATAAACACGTCAAGTGAGGTTTAATTAATAAAAGCTAGATCTGTTTTCTTAAAGTGAATGGAGAAAAACAATTATTACACTCGTATGTTGATGTAATATTAACATTTGCACAACAGATTATCTACTTCTTGGGCAGGCAAAATGCGCATGGCCAATCTTGGCCAAAATTTGCAAAATCATTTGTATCGATTTCTTCAAACTAAGTGCCATGAACGCTGTATGTTTATTACTCATGTGCGGAATATTGCTGGTCTATTTTTCTGAAATCAATGCATTAATTATGTTCCATATTTGTTAGATTACCATAAAGCTATATAACTACAGCTTTAGTGAGGCCGAATCTACAATTTGGACGGCAAAGATGAACAGTAGCTATGTGGAGAGATCAAAGTCCCGGGGAACAACAGGGGGCAGTAAAACGCCATGCCAAGATAACAGTACTGCGCTGTATACGGCTGTAAACAGGTCTACTGTATGACTGAACCAGATTCCTTCCCCAGTTTTCAGCCGTTAAATTGTCCATCGTCGCAGAATCAAGGAACGTATGTGTTAATATACCTGCATAGACCTACAATGCAATATTTACATTGAATTATCCACCTGATTTTTTTTTTTTTTTTTTAAATCATTCCTGCTAGGGCTAAACGTATTGTTTTATTGTTTTTCTTGTTGATCTCAACACTGACGGCAGAGTCTATGATGTGATATTCTTCAACATCTTGGACATCTCAGCATACAGCGCTTTTGTCACCTGGATGGCGTTGAATCCAGACTGAAACAGAGAAGCTCCGGAGGAGATGGCTCTAAGGAGCTGGGCAAGGCATTGGTAAGACCTCAAATCTAGAGGAGACAACATCCCAAGGACCCCAGCATCTGCAGCCAGTCTGAGCTGGAGTCAGTGTGAGGATGCTGGTGCCCCACCACCCAACATACAGAACCACCAACTTCAGTACCTGAAGTTAGTGTGAGGGATGTTATTGCATGTTTGTGTGTCTGACTCCCCTACCTTGGCCTGCTGTAACTATGTGTGTGTGTGTGTGTGTGTGTGAGTTAGTGAGTGAGAGAGAGAGAGAGAAAGTAAGTTCAGAAATTTTACTAACATCTCTGTAAGTGTTTTTACCATTCTAGGTTACAGCCAGTAGGAACAAGAAGCTGCAATCTGTGTGGACCCAAGGAGAGGATGACAGTACACATCAATCAAGCACAAGAATTACATTTGCAACACACACAGTAAAACTCTATCCCTTATGTGGTGTGTAAGAATTTGTCTGCAATGGGGCTCATTTATAATTTCCATAAAATACTGTATTCCAATTTGTTCAGTTCAAAACAGAACATCGATAGTGATAAATACCTTGTTTCATTTCTATTTGTTCAAGATGAATAAGATTTAGTCCACCATGTCTTGATTATAATATAATTTTTTTTAATAAATCACATTTTATCACAAAAAATGAATAGCACTTTTTTTAGATAAATGTGATATAGCAGCGGTAAATTCATTTATTAATTCAAAGATTTGGATGAATTGGACCAAATCCCATATTTTTTATATCCCAATACTAACTGAAACAATTACTGAAATTCAAATGACTCACTTAGCTTCACAAAGAATTCTTCTCGATTTGGAGTTTTGTTGTTGTTGATAAAACCCATATCAATATCTATGGGTTTTTCTTTATACTCTTGCATATTATTTTCCCCACCAAAGTTGTCCAGTTCATGATTATGGGCTTGGGTTGTTGCAGCTGGCTTGGAAGAGTCGAACATGTGGTCTCCTAAATACACAACCCCTCAAACCATTCTGCTTCTTATCACACTGCTGCTTGCTCAACCAGGAAATCGGCACCGGAACAAATGCGCTTGGGGGAAAGCGCTCCACTGGCTAATGACTAGAATTGAGCTTGCATGCACCGTACCTGGAATTGCTAAAGTGTGCCATGGCAAGGCCACCCTGTCCGACCATCTCTCCCCAATCACAACAGTGCTGGACAGTTTTCACCATGACCAGGATAAAAACCCAGGTCACAATGACACGGCTAAATTGCCAGATTGTTGTGTGACATAGGAGCCCTAACAACACATGCAAATTCATGTGTCTAAAAAAAATAGCCAATATTCCACTGTTCTTTTTCTTCTTCAGATTAAAACGTGTTTAACGTCAGTCTTCAGCCATGTAGATTAACCAGAGTTGTGAAGAATGTGGAATCAGCCTGCCCCGGGTTCTCTTTTGCTTATATAGGAAGCAGTTAACACGGCCACACTGCTCTTTGATTGCACTGGATCAACGAAAGGCTGTTTTCTTTCAGGGATAATACTGATTATGGGAGGATCCATGAGGGAAGCAAAGCTCCCTCTCAACGAGTGACTCATTTCCGTTCCCCAGTCTGCTCTGTTTGAGATGGACAGCAGGGATGTCCCGTTTGGGAGTACTGTAAAACTCCACCATCTTCTAAACTACTGTTTAAAGCCAGGGTCATCTTCATTTGGGAATGTAATAACTAAAATGAAGGTTTCTTGGTGGAAAAATTCAACAAATCCCTTCCTGATATAGTTCATTTTCTTCTGTTTTGAAGCCTCATGACCACCACCCTGACCCCAGCTATAGCCTCACTCTGTCCGGCACCACGACAGAATGTAAAGCCACCTACTCCACTCTTCACGCAGTACTTACAGCTCACCATACATTAGTAATAATGTAATGAATCCTATGGATGTCTACTGTCCACCCAGTGTAAGAGAAGTGAATATGCAGGAGGGATCTGGTAGTTATGGATCTGTACTGTAACTTGACATGGGTAAAAAGGGAGGCAATCATGGTTTTGCTTGAGATTATAGACAGGAAGCAGCGGCCTGCCTATTGCAGTTATCAGAGTCATCACTGTCCAGAGCCCTTTCTCTTTCTCCCAAAACAGGCAATATGTATGTGTGTGTGCGCGCGCACCATTAGATTAATGCTTTGTGTAGGATAAAACAAAATGCTGCATCAAAATTGTTGTTACAGGTCATGTCACTACCATCTTATACAAAGTGCAAATGATGATGTTATAGGCAGGGCAAGCGAGTACCATTATTTCTGGGGGCAGGCTTGCAGTGACAACCTACACTTCCTGTTTTAATGAACACGCCAACTTTTAACTATTTTTTGAAAGTTCACACATACTGTCTTAACATTACTGAACAGTTACTGGCAGTATACATTGTTTTTTCCAAGTTTTACAGCTTGCTTGTTGCCACTGATCCATTTTCCACTTGCTCTCAGTCAAATTCCACTCAACTCCATAATGCTCTCTCTCTCAATACCAAACAGCCAAAACAGGAAGCTAGACATGAGTGACACGACTTCCCAAAAGGTTGTCCAGCCTAGATTCTTAACTGTTTGTTTCCCGTTTTGTGCTGTTTGATGGTGAAAGCCTCCGTTGACAAAGAATAGCATTGTCCACTAGCTTATAACACTGACTACTAGCTCATAACACTGTGTACTAGCTCATAGCATTGTGTACAAGCTCATAGCACTGTCTGTATACTAGCGCACAACAGAGAAAAATGTTGTGAGGCTTCAAAGTGTTGACTATGTTAGTTTAGTAAAAACAAGTTTTCATGTCATACCTCACCTACTTTAGAAGCTATAAAAGATAAAAACAAATTGGCTTTCCAAAAACAACAGGGGCTTTCCAAACAAACCCAAAACAATGGAACAACTAACCAGGGTCATGTTGATTTGGCCACATATGGAAGAAACAAAACTGACAAAGAAAGAAACACAAACTCTTCCAAGCAGAAAATACTCTGCTTGGAGAAAAACATATCGTTTCGCTTTCTTTGCAAAGCGGTTGACTTTTTTTTTCACAAGTAAACAAGCCCCAGGAATATCAGTATTCTGTAGCTAATACGTCTCTGGGGTCAAATTTATATTGTGTGTAAGTGATTCTAAATTTGTACTTATAAATGGAATTAAAAATGTGTAACGCATAGAAGAAATGGGATTTATCAAATTATTTTTACGCAGTCCGGTAGGAAATTGGCTTTGATAAATACCAATGGTTCTCAGACTCAGTGGTCGTGCACAACCAAGGCTATTTGCATGTCGAAAGGCGCTCCTAACTACCCATGTTGCATATACAGAAGGGTGAAAAAGGCAAAACCTGAATGAATGAGGGGAGGAACAACGAATGCAGATGTTTCCAAACAATTAAGTAATTAACATCCAACATGTATCATGCTCTGGGGCAGGTATAAAAATGCTGAGCAGGCCCATTTGACCTCGATTTTACAGTGTAAAATCAGTAAAGTACTGTAAACAGTAAAGTTTACAGATTTGAGACTGACGTGTTAGACAACACTCTCCACCACATTACTGAGACACTTAATATTGGGTTTTCCTTTCATTTGTGATCAGTCTACATGGTCAAAGTAGTCCTTCAAGTCTATAGGAAGCATGAAATACAACGGCGCCAACCGAGGACTGATTTTTAAGAGATTAGTATGTAAAAATCCTGCTGTAGGTGCTACACACTGTAACTTGTTGAATACATGCCATTGTTTTTCCTCTCTCCGTTGTTGCTCGTTTGATCAGTTATTAACGCTCGCTAAAGACCAAACAGTTACGACATATGTCTCGTTCAGACTACGTTCTGTTTCCTGACATGGATCGGTGTCAGTAGGCCGTGGGCTGAGTAGCCCAAGCCCCGGGCTTTAGGACTTAGGGCGGGGTTTGCGGGTTGACGCGCTCGAAAGCAAAGTGTATCATTTGCTTAGTCTTAGGCTTTTCGTGATGGGTTTCATCCGATCCAGCCTCTTAAACCAGGCCTAGAATGTCGCTAGGCCTAGGGAATGCCTATAGGATTTTTGTTGCAAATGAATGGGTAAAACGTTTTTGTCAGTAACGTCTCAAAACACTTTAACCCAATCAAATGAATTGCTTGGGAGGGGCTTATACAGGTGCTCACGAGAATGCCTTCTGTGCAACAATAGCTAGTTAAGTGAAGATGGCAGCAAAATCTCTAAATGAAACCCCATCGAAATCTGTGGATGTATGTCGCGCGTGTGGTGAACCATATGAGTCTTTGAGAAACAAACATAACCTTCTCCTAGGTAAATCGTCGTTATTGCGACCAGACTATACACTCAAGTTAGAGGATATAAAGACCGGTTACGTTGAATGATGAGTTTTCTAAAGCGGTATGTGGCTCCTGTCACAATCTTCTGCTAAAATATAAAAGTGTGGCTGAGGTAGGAACAATAAGCGCTTTTGTGAGGGGAAAATCTAATTCTAAACTGAACGAAAAGAGGTGCGCGGAAGTCTCGAACCCCAGATGTACCAAAAGATTTTCGCCTAACAAATTTTCTCGTCCTCTGCCTCGTTTTGACCTGCTTATGCTGCTGCGATTCCTTTTGCGTTCAGAACACGGACCTCATCCTCGATTATTGAAATCAGAGGAGTAACCACTAGTATTACTGACCTGTCTGTTTTAAGTTTCAGTAAATCGCAGACTGTCGGCCATGCTTGATAAACTTTGACCATAGCCTGAAGGAAGGCACGCCAAAACATCTCTTTTATTCACAGCATTTAACCAGAGAAGTTGTAATGGCTTTATTGACTCGATCTTATGAATAGAGCACAGTTCTTCCAAAACAGAATTAAATAAATCAATCAATCAAATTTATTTATAGGGCCCTTTATACATCAGCAGTTGTTACAAAGTGCTTTTACAAAACACCCGGCCTTAAAACCCCAAGGAGCAAACAACAGTAGTGTTGAATTTCAGTGGCTAGGAAAAACTCCCTAAGAAGGCCGAAATTTAGAAAGAAACCTAGAGAGGACCCAGGCTCAGAGGGGTGACCAGTCCTCTTCTGGCTGTGCCGGGTGAACATATTAAGAGTTCAAATTGTAATAATTAATAAATGCATGTGGGCTGAGTCCAGAGTCTATTTAAACTTAGTCCAGGTCGGAAGCATGACCAGATGGACAAGGACAGGGACAACACGGGGAGGGGGAGGTGTCAGCACAGTGGCAGCTGAAATCGTCAGGGATCGTCTTGATCTGCAACACAACCAGGAGGACTTTGGACCGGGACAGCAACGGGTCTTTCAAGCCTGGTACTCCTCAGGTGTGGGCCAGGACCTCATGTCCTCCTAAGTTTAAAACGGCAGGAGACAGGGAAAATTTAGAAAATGCATTCCTTAGATCTACAAGGATTTATAGTGGAGAAGGAGAACTGACCCTACTCC
>JACXGI010012047.1:0-23717 GCA_016801175.1 Esox masquinongy | reverse complement strand
CTTGGGTTCAGCTCAGCCCCTTTTCCCTTCCCCCTTTACCGTGTGTTTATAATAAACGTTTTATGTTTGACGGTAGCTTTGGTTGTCTGTGTCGTTTGTTCTCACTGTTCATTTACACTACACTAATTTGCATGAGGCTTATGTTACGGGTCTCTGTACCATCCACCCTAGACTACTAGAGCCACAGGGTTCGTAACAATAGGTTTAAACTAATTAGAAAGTATACAGATTAAAATGATTCTCCCTTTGTTAAAAATTTTAAAGTATGTTCTACTTCTCTATATGAAACTGTTCTACTTCTCTATCACCAAGTTTTTTAAAAGTTATTTTTATAAACAGCTCATACAATTCTGTTATTAAATTTCAAATGAAACACCATCTGTAATATCCACACAGGCCTCCTGATATATACCCACACCTGCACTGACATACCACATACAAAAGAGGCTATAACATCCAAGACTAAGTTTTAATTGGAAGACCCTATGTTAGACATGTTTGTCCCAACCTGTTTTCACCAGGGCACATGGCGTCAACGTGTCGGACTGGTTATAAGAATAGGAGAGGGGTTAGCTGGTTTCCTGGCCCACCAAAAGTGACAAAGTACTGTTAGAACGAACGGATCGCCTTATTAGAACGAACAGTCTTAAAAGCAGTATGTGGTTATCTCTGTGGTGAGGTCCGTATCAATCCAGCGTTGGAGGCACTACTGAGATGGTGACGTTCCCTATTTAACCATATTGGTGTTGCCACAATCGATCCATGCATTTGGTTTAACTTTCTCAAAGCAAGGACAGCCGTCCTTATAGGTTGACACCTTGTTAGCATGGTGATAACTCTCCCATAACCCTAATGTTATGTTAGTTAAATTCAACATCCTCACAAATGCTGTTGGGTTAGATCCGCTGTTTTTTTTATGGTAAACACAAGTTAGATCCCCAGATGGGGTCTGTGTAATAGTAACAATTTCTGTTTCCCCTCAGTGTCGAGAGAGTAGTGTCCAAGGACATAAGTTGAATAGGGTAAGAAAAGGGGGAGAAGGACTTTGTTAGTGGAACGGTGGAGTAGAATGCAGAGTTACAGTTCTATGATAAAACTAAGTATTTGTTAGAAATCTATTTGGGTGGTCCATCTTTATTGGCTGTTTGTATTAGGAGTGTAAAGCAGGTCAAGGAGTGAGGTACCATTAATCAATCATTTAGCTTTAATCCCACTACTGTCATTTAGCCTTCACCAGTGCTGAGAGACAAAAATAAAACCTCTCCACCACCTATTCTCTTCTTTATGACCCAGCCTTGTTCAGTAGAGCCTCTGTTTTGGCCTTTGTTTGGTTTTTAGACAGAGCATATTTTATTTACACATTCAGGTTTCGGTTTTAGACAGAGCGCTGTGAAGGACTAATGTAGGCCCTAACAGTAAACACTTAGACTAGTATCAGTAAGAGATAGGTGTTACGAACCCTGTGGCTCTAGGGTGGATGGTACAGAGACCCGTAACATAAACCTCATGCAAAGTGGTGTAGTGTACAGGAACAGAGAGAAGAAACGACACAGATAAACGTTTTATGTTTGACGGTAGCTTTGGTTATTATAAACACACAGTAAAGGGGTTAGGGAAAAGGGGCTGAGCTGGACCCAAGAAATGAAATAATATAGTCCAAACACCCCTAAACTGAACTTGCCTGCCTCAAGAACCGCTTAGCTGACTACTAACCAATACAAAAATAGTGGGTGGTCCACTCAGTTGTAACTAGTGTTTGTAGACAAAGTTTTCCTACGGGTTGTGTATGCCCAAGGGCGACTTGCTAAAAAAAAACTTTTCCCAAGGACACAGGGGTAAACAAAACACATAGGTTAAACAGAGACTAAACAGGACACAGCAAACAATTGACTAGACAACACCAAACAAAACACCTCAGCAATACATACTCACATGAAACAGGACAAAGTGAGATGTATGTGTTAAACTAAATGATGTATGAATGAACAAAGTGTCTGTATCAAAAAGGGTATGTATCTCAAGAGTGCCTGTGCCTATGTCCATGTGGGAGTAAATCAAAAGAGTCTCTTTGGGAGAACCAACTGACTGGGTTTTTAAACCAGGGATGTGTGATGTGATTGGGTAAAAGATAAAAGGAACAGGTGGTGCAATTAGGATGGGTGTCCACTGATTGGTCCAGCTCAGCAGTCAGGTGATGCACTCGTGATTGCCAGGTGGGAAACACCAACGAGCACAATCAGGAACATAAGGGACACCTGTGGAGATGTCAAGGGGGGAAAAACACAAACGCACATACAGGGTACCTGCATGCGTAACAATAGGAGCCAGAATTCAGGCCTATGAACCTTTTCATTTGTCATTATGAAGTACATTTTGTTTCTGTCTTAGTACATTGTTGGAGGCAATGTTGCCTTAGAGATTGCTAATATGAATAGATTCTTCCTATTACTATTAAGGGAAGACAAATACATGAGTCTTAATTTTAATCGGTGTTAGCCTATTTAGCATTGTTTATTCCTAGCTGTTGTTTATTCCTAGTTCTTAATTCTTAGTTGTTACAAACTGGGCCATGTTATTCTCTCTTAAAAAAAAAAAACGTGGGGGGGAGGATATGCAATTAAAAAATTGGGGTTTAATATTGGGGTTTAATAGAGTTAGTTAAATACACACCTCTCTAGATTCTAACTTTGTGTTGTGCGAGATTCCATCTTTGTTTCCCATAAAGTAGGAGTCCTGAATCAAAGATAGTCCATTTGGACTGACCAATAGGAAGAGGGACACTTGACTTTGGGACTTTGGGGTAACAGGGAGGTACAGTACAGACAATAGTGGGCACAGGCATTAAACGTGGGACCCCAGAATGGCTGACAACATCAAATCACAAGGCACAAAACAGCAGTATCAGTCTTTAAACCCCTGTAGTTTTTCACATGTAACAACTAGGAAGGTTGGAGGAATGGAGAGGACCACACAACACAACGTGGCGTCAACATCCATAACTACACCAGTCAGGAGTATTCACCATGACATCGGGAGATCAAGGAGCAGAGGGGAGTTGTATTTTCATTTGCTTAATTTTTTTCTTGTTTTATTATTTAATTTCATGTTTGGGTCTAAGCAAATTTACCAGCAAAGCCCTATTATCTATTTTTGTTCATTGTTATTATACTTCAAGGACATTTTGGGGTTTTATTTCAGCTAATTTGAGATGTCTGTGAACTAGCGCTTTGTAAAGCACTACCCCTGTCAAGACAGCAGGTAAGGACCCAAGTGTGGACTGGGAAGGAGAGAAAGGGAACCGTCGGGGACGGACTGCGAGGCGTCCTACTAACCGGTGGCGAAAGTACAGACGAGCAGCAGGCAGAGTAATCGGGGACGAGCAGATGGTCGGAGAACGTGCGGGCGGCAGCAGTACAATCAGGGAGCGGGCAGAATAGTCGGGGACAGGCGGGAAGTCGTAATTCCGGCGGAGAACAGACGTACAGGCAGAGCTCAGGCAGACTGGTCGGGAACGGGCGATCGGTCGGTACACGGAAAGTCTGGTCGAGTTGAGTGCGAGATGTGGTATGCGAGCATAAACCATTGATCCGGCAGGGAAGAAGTGGCAGGGAGGTGCATATGTACTGCTGGTAATGAGGAGAGTAGAAACAGATGCGTGAGTGGTGATTGGGAACAGGTGCGCGTCTGAAGCTTAGGAGCGCGCGCACGGAGGCGTGACAGTACCCGCCCCCCGACGGACGCCCCCAGGCGGACCACCCGGAGCGCCCGGCCGCCGGCGATGGAAATCCCGGAGCACCGAGGGATCTAGGATCTGGCGCCGGGGGACCCAGCAGCGTTCCTCGGGCCCATACCCATCCCAGTCTACCAGGTATTAGTACCCGCGACCCCGACGCCTGGAGTCCAGGATTCGGCGGATCGTGTACGCAGGACCACCGTCGATTATCCGAGGAGGGGGCGGACGAGGAGGAGGAGGAAGGAGAGGGCTGTGAAACGAACGGGTTTCAGGCAGGAGACGTGAAAGGAGGAATGGACCTTGAGGGATGGAGGCAGCTTGAGGCGGACCACGACCGGATTGATGATCCGATCAATAGTGTAGGGACCGATGACCCTGGGGGACAGCTTACGTGATTCGGTGCGTAATGGCAGATCCTTGGCTGACAGCCACACTCTGTCCCCAATGGAGTAGGCAGGTGCAGGCGCACGGCGCCGATTGGCATGCGTTTGGTAATTCCCGGAGGCCCGTAGCAGGTTGGCCCTGGCGCGATGCCAGGTCCGGTGGCAGCGGCGCACATGAGCCTGGACTGATGGCACCGCCAGGTCCCTCTCTTGGGTTGGGAACAGCGGGGGCTGGTAGCCAAACAGGCACTGGAACGGGGACATACCGGTTGCTGACGTGGGTAGGGTATTGTGCGCGTATTCAACCCAGGTTAACTGGGTTGACCAGGTAGTGGGGTTTGTGGAGGCCAGGCACCGGAGGGTGGTTTCTAGGGTCTGGTTAGCTCTTTCGGCTTGACCGTTGGTCTGGGGGTGAAAACCAGAGGAGAGGCTGGCAGTGGCGCCGATGGCACGGCAGAAGGATTTCCAGACAACGGACGTAAACTGTGGGCCTCTGTCGGAGGCAAGGTCAGTGGGTAGGCCGAAGATGCCGAAAACCTCCTTGACCAAGATGGCTGCCATCTCCTTAGCGGAGGGGAGTTTGGGTAACGGAATGAACCGAGTGAACTTGCTGAACCGGTCGACCACTGTAAGGACGACGGTGTTACCGTCCGAGCAGGGTAACCCGGTGATGAAGTCCAGTGACAGGTGGGACCAGGGGCGTCGAGGAACAGGCAGAGGTTGTAATAGTCCAGCGCTAGGCCGGTTAGAAAGCTTGTTCTGGGCGCAGGTGGGGCACGCAGAAATGTACGTCTGTGCGTCTTTACGCGCGGATGGCCACCAGAACCGTCTACGGAGGAATTCCATGGTGCGGGCCAGACCGGGATGGCACGTGAGTTTTGGAGGCATGTGCCCAGTCCAGCACCGCGGAATGAGCTGCCTCAGGGACGAAGAGACAGCCGGGAGGGTCATTTCCAGGACCAGGGTCACGGAGGAGGGCTGTCTGTACAGTCT
Organism: Esox masquinongy; assembly: GCA_016801175.1. Classification (NCBI taxonomy): domain Eukaryota; kingdom Metazoa; phylum Chordata; class Actinopteri; order Esociformes; family Esocidae; genus Esox; species Esox masquinongy. Next base: position 18,608 of record JACXGI010012047.1, on the reverse strand, counting down.
CTTCAATCCTCCAAAGCGCAGCACCAATTACATGCCGGGTAGGCAAGACTGCCTCGGGCGGAGCACGTGGCTCCTCTCCCTTGGAAAAGACACGGGATAGGGCGTCGGGCTTACCATTCCTCGAGCCTGGTCGGTAGGTCAGGGTGAAATTAAACCGAGTGAAGAACAGTGCCCACCTGGCCTGGCGAGGGTTAAGGCGTTTGGCCGAGCGTATGTATTCAAGGTTGCGGTGATCTGTCCAGACGAGGAATGGCACCTCCGCCCCCTCGAGCCAATGCCGCCACTCCTCCAGGGCAACCTTGACGGCCAACAGCTCACGATTCCCGACATCATAGTTAGCTTCGGCTGGGGACAGACGGCGAGACAGAAAAGCGCACGGATGGAGCTTCCCGTCCTCGGCGCGCTGGGACAGTACGGCCCTGACCCCAACGTCCAAGGCATCGACCTCGACGACAAACTGGCGTGAAGGATCAGGCTGGGCTAGGACAGGCGCTGAGGTGAAACGTGCCTTAAGCTCCCGGAAGGCCTCCTCTGCTTCCGGGGTCCAGACGAAGGGCAAGGTGCACGAGGTCAGGGCGGTCAAGGGAGCAGCTACCCGACTGTAATTACGGATGAACTGCCGGTAGAAATTAGCAAAGCCCAGAAATCTCTGCAGATCCCTACGGGTACACGGAGTCGGCCACCCCACAACCGCCTCCACTTTAGATGGGTCCATACGGACCTGCCCCGCCGAGACAATATACCCCAGGAAGGAGATGGTGGAGGCGTGGAACTCACATTTCTCTGCCTTGACATAAAGACGGTTTTCCAAGAGGCGGAGGAGAACCTGTCAAACGTGCTGCACGTGTTCGGACGGGTCTCGGGAGAAAATCAGAATATCGTCCAGGTAGACGAATGCAAAACGCCCGATCATATCCCCCAAGACATCGTTAATAAAATGTTGGAAAACCGCTGGCGCGTTCGTGAGGCCGAACGGCATAACCAGATATTCAAAGTGCCCCATGGGTGTGTTGAACCCTGTTAACCATTCGTCTCCCTCCCGTATCCTCACGAGGTGGTACGCATTGTAGAGGTCAAGTTTAGTAAATATAGATGCTCCTTGCAGGGAGTCGAATGCAGAGTTCATCAGAGGGAGGGGGTATTTATTCTTGACAGTGATGTTGTTAAGCCCGCGATAGTCAATGCACGGGCGGAGGGTGCCGTCCTTCTTCCCCACAAAGAAAAAACCAGCAGCCAGGGGCAAGGACGACGGCCGAATACACCCCGAATCTAGGGATTCCTAAATATACTTCTTCATGGCCTCTCTTTCAGGCTTGGACAGGCTGTACAGACGGCCCTTGGGAAAAGTGGCCCCTTGTAGCAGCTCAATGGCGCAATTCTATGGTCTGTGAGGTGGGAGCGATTGCGCGCCGCGTTTGTTGAATATGTCCCCGATATCGTGATACACAGAGGGCACTCCTGTTAGATCAGCTGGCTGAACGTCGGGGCTTTGGTCAGGCGTTGTTGGTAGGTAGGCCGCTCGCAAACAACCCGCATGGCAGGTCGAACTCCAGCGGAGTATTCTGCCAGCGGACCAATCAATGACCGGGTTATGCCTGACCAGCCAGGGATGTCCTAGGACCAGTGGGACGTGGGGGGAACGGGTGATCAGCAGAGGTAGGGTCTCAGAATTGTTACCAGACATTTGCAGGCGGACAGGTGCGGTACGGGATGTAACCCTTGCCAAACGCCTGCCGTCCAAAGCCACTGCTTCGACGGCTTCCGGGAGTCATTCGGTGGAGAGCCCCAGCTGGGTGGCAAGGTTAGAGTCCAGGAAGTTGTCGTCTGCCCCGGAGTCGATCAGTACCTGAACCCTAAGCCGTAGACCGTTGTGACAAAGGGTGGCGTAAAACGGATTCTGGCAGCTGGGGACATCGGAGGGTTGGCCCGTTAGTTGTTCCCCAGAGTCTAATGAGCCCATCCTTTTCCCTTCTTCTGGGGGCAGGTGGCAACATAGTGGCCTGGGAGACCACAATAGAGGCAGCTTTTGCTCTCCCTTCTCCGTTGACGTTCGGCCCCATTTAGTCGGAGTCGACCCACCTGCATCGGTTCAGGGTTTCTCGGGCCGCGAATGGTGCGGGGTTAGGAAAAGCCGGTCCAGTCTCGGTCGGTGTTGTCATAGATGGAGACGGGAACAAACCCCGGTGTCTCTCCCTCTTGCGCTCCCGAGCTCGATTGTCGATCCGGATAGTCAGGGCTATCAATCCATCCAGGCTATCAGGCTCGGGGTAGGAAACCAGCTCATCCTTCAAGTATTCGCTGAGTCCGTTCACGAAGGCTGCTTGCAGGGCTTCGCCATTCCAGCCGCCAGCGTGAGGAACTCTATGGTATATTCGGCCACGCTGCGCTTTCCCTGGCGCAAACCGAACATCCGGACCGAAGCGTCTCTTCCCCGAACCGGGTGGTCGAATAGTTTCCGCATCTCGCCGGTGATGGCATCGTATAACTGAATGATTGGATCTTGTCGTTCCCAAAGGGCTGAGGCCCACTCCAGGGCGGGTCCACGAAGCAATCCAACCATGTACGCTATCTTAGCGCTATCGGTGGCGTAGGTCCTGGGTTGCTGGGTGAACACCAAGCCACACTGGAGCAGGAAGGACCGACATAGCCCCAAATCCCCGTCGTACCTCTCGGGCGTGGGTACCCAGGGCTCGCGATCCAGAGAGGGCGCAGGTCAGGGCTCCGATAGGGCTGGCACCGATGGAGTGGGGGCGAGACAGAGGAGGAGGCGGCTGGAGCACTCAGTTGATTCTGGATCGCGGAGACGCTGACGGAAAGAGTCTGTAAGGTGCTCATGATCTCCTGTAGTGCCGTCTTGTGTTGTCCCAAAACGGCGCCCTGGGAGGAAACTGCTTGATGCACGGCATCCAAATCCGCTGGGTCCATAATTGGCTGGATCAAATCTGTCAAGACAGCAGGTAAGGACCCAAGCGCGGACTGGGAAGGAGAGAAAGGGAACCGTCGGGGACGGACTGCGAGGCGTCCTACTAACCGGTGGCGAAAGTACAGACGAGCAGCAGGCAGAGTAGTTGGGCAGATGGTCGGAGAACGTGCGGGCGGCAGCAGTACAATCAGGGAGCGGGCAGAATAGTCTAGGACAGGCGGGAGGTCGTAATTCCGGCGGAGAACAGACGTACAGGCAGAGCTCAGGCAGACTGGTCGGGAACAGGCGCACAGTCGGTACACGGAAAGATGTGGTATGCGAGCATAAACCATTGATCCGGCAGGGAAGAAGTGGCAGGGAGGTGCATATGTTCTGCTGGTGATGAGGAGAGTAGAAACAGGTGTGTGAGTGGTGTTTGGGAACAAGTGCGCGTCTGAAGCTTAGGAGCGCGCGCGCGGAGGCGGAGGCGTGACAACCCCTATAGCACCAAAAGATCAGTCTTTACTTACCTTTCTATTTAGAACTTATTGACCAGTCAACATTATCTTTAGGACAGATTTAAACAACTTAATTAGACAAACTGCTAAATTCACTACACTTTCATTTTAAATTATTTCATATTATTATTTCAAATCTTAATTCATAGTTTTTTAAAGTGGATTGTGATCTTTTCACAAGACTGAAACATTTTTGTTTCTGACATTTAAGTAATGTTCCACCATCTATTTTATAGTTCAGTGTAATTTTTAGTATTGTTGTAGCCTGTTTGCTAGGACACAGGAGAATAATTAAACTGATGCAGTGTTTTGTCTTGTCCTTTCTCCTATAAGGACGGTGTGGCAGACCTCTAGCTCAATGCATGGAAACGAATTGAGAACAATCATGTGAAGTGAAACATCCTGCAACCTTTCCCTTTGGCACCTTTTAGGTTCCAGAACCAGATTTGTGACATAACGGACATTCTGTTTGGGGAAAGGCGGAAGGCCTGACCTCCTTGTTATGTCTGGAACACATCTCCACATCTACAACACAACTTGAAATTGAACCTTGAGCCTTGTGCCCAACAGCAACAGATCTGAAGCACAGAGTCACTTACTACAGAAGAAGATAAGACTGTGTGTGTACAGCATCAAGATTGAGGCAAAGAGGCCTTTTGGGTCAATATCAATGTACAAGGACAACAGGACTATGTGCCAGGTAAAGGGAGAGGACTGGGGAGTAACTTCACAATTAAATTTAGACTTAGACATGTATTGGGATAGAGGTTGCGCTATATCATGTCAAAATGGAGCGGGAAGTCAAAACTTGTAACTAGAATGTACTAGCTAAATTAAAATCCAATGGGAGTAAAGTTAAAATCGGGATGGGTAAAGTTACATAGAATGGCTGAAACGAAAATTCTACCAGAAGAAACTGGAAGGACTCCATTGGGAAGCCCAAACAATTCCTGCCAACCAGGAAAACAGCGGTATATATAACTGATCTTCCTTCTGCGAAGGAAGCAACAACTGATTGACAATAGGCCTCAGCAGTTGGCCCCAATGAACAACACGACAGCTCAACATCTAAGGAAAGGACACATGGATCCATGCTAACCACTGCCGACCAGACCACGACCCTCCAGCACAGGAGGACATACATCAGGAGCCCAGCCTGGATTCAAAGAAAGACAAAGTTGGCAAATAAACACGAGAGCAGGAAAATCAGGTGACCTCCTCCTCTGCTGCCTCGGTATGATAGCTGCAATCCTGGTCAGCCTACTGGCGATTTCTGTTGCGTCTAGAATCCACAGGGACTGCCAAGGATGGGCCTGGAAATTGACTCTGACAGCCAAACCAAACAATCAAAGAAACCAGATGTCACAGCACGTAAACGCATTTACACTGCACCTCAACACTTCCACCACTCACCCACACACTCCAACAAAACATTTTGGGGAAAGCAAATTCCAAAGGGGGAAGAATAGGGACCTTAGTGGGAGTCCACATCAACAATGTGCAGGGACAGAAATACACCTGAATTGTAATAAGATCCCAGGCAAGAAGGCAGAATATCTAGCCCTGGGTATCCAACAGGGGCAAATTGCATAGCAGGAGGACTGAATTTAGCTACTAACAAAGAATCACCGTTTACACTGTCTCTGGCTCCCACAGGGATTCTCCCCAAAACAGATCTTTGTCAAAACACCCTACAGTCATATATATTCTCCACACCAATTATTAGGGAAAATGGGGTCTCTCTCTCTCTCTTATACATTACAATTAGATAAAAGGCTAAATATCCCTAACAAGTTTTACACTGTATGCGTGTCTTTCATCATTTCAACCCCAAAAAGGGAGCGAATCAGGAGCAGGTGCTGTCATTGGTCAACGTATCCAGGTGTGATTGGTGGCCCGTAGGAGAAAAGGGAGAACCAGCACTCATCCCACTCATACCCGAATTTACAACTCAATTGAAACCAGAGGTAAGAAGCAGACGAGCTGCCTCTCCTCCATTAGTAAACCAGGATAGCCAATATAGAATGTCTGTTGACACCAGGGTCCCCTAAGAAAACAGTAAGTCTTCTCTCTGCCACACCAAAATCTTCTGCCCGAATGTGTAAAACAGCCTCGTGGGACCAGGATACAGCAGCCGTACTAGGTAACAACTGCCCAGGAAAAGTAACGACAACCCATATGCTTGTGAGATACGAAGTAAGAATTTTATTCTCTATAATTAACCCATCCACATTAATCAGTGGAACTGTGTTCTACTGTACTCTTTCTACTCCTGAAGGTGCTCAAAAACTGGAGCGTCAGGTGATACGCCTAGGCCATCAGGTGGTAGTCTGTTCCAATCTCTAACTGTGCTTTATTGTAGCCAGCGGTACACACGTGACCTATCCTGGCTGACCCATAAGCAGACCTGGGGCACTGAAACGATGGGCATGCTACTGCCCATGTACGGTGTGATGCAGTCCTTGGATCAGGGCATGCTACTGCCCATGTACGGTGTGATGCAGTCCTAAGATCAGGGCATGCTACTGCCCATGTACGGTGTGATGTAGTCCTTGGATCAGGGCATGCTACTGCCCATGTACAGTGTGATGCAGTCCTTGGATCAGGGCATGCTACTGCCCATGTACGGTGTGATGCAGTCCTAAGATCAGGGCATGCTACTGCCCATGTACGGTGTGATGCAGTCCTTGGATCAGGGCATGCTACTGCCCATGTACGGTGTGATGCAGTCCTTGGATCAGGGCATGCTACTGCCCATGTACGGTGTGATGCAGTCCTTGGATCAGGGCATGCTACTGCCCATGTACGGTGTGATGCAGTCCTAAGATCAGGGCATGCTACTGCCCATGTACGGTGTGATGTAGTCCTTGGATCAGGGCATGCTACTGCCCATGTACGGTGTGATGCAGTCCTTGGAATAGGGCATGCTACTGCCCATGTACGGTGTGATGCAGTCCTTGGATCAGGTGCGTGATTTAGCTTTGGAGATAGAACATCTTGCTAATGTGACTGCTAGGGCCAGTAATCTGATTTCTGAGGAGCTAGAAGCTACCCGCTTGCTTCCTCTACAGAACAGGGCAGCCTTAGACTATCTGTTGGCCTCTAAGGGAGGAACCTGGGCTTTGAGAGGACAAGAATGTTGTACATTTATACCATACTAGAACTCCACTGTCTCTGACCTAGTTAATGAAATGACACAAGTTTCCCACCAGGCCCACAGTGATGACATCAAAGGACCATTCTCCAGGATAGTTGAGTTATGGGGTAGGTATTGCTGGGTGGGCTTTGAATGGGTTGGTATAGTCATTTTAATCATAGTAGTTATAGCCCTTTTAATATTTCTCGTGCGCCTCAGCTGCCAACAGGCTCTGAGTGTGCTGTTTTGCACAAAGGATCAGTTTAGCATAGAACTGAGAGACATGCCTTAGTTTGAGACATCCCAATGTTTAACATGACTGATTCTCCCAGAGACTGATTTACTGATGCCCATATATACTGACTACACCACAAGTCCGCGCTTGGTAAAATATTCACATAGTTAATCTGGAGTTGCCACGATGGTATACATCAAACCCAGAGGGGGCCTTGGCCCGGTGTGGTAGTGATGGGAAGTTCGACTCTTTCTACTGACTCTGATCTTGTCGAGTCGTTCAGTATAAAGTTAGATTAATTCGAGTCATTTCGTTCATTTGAGTCAATAATGCCTAGCCTCTGTTACAAACATGTCTTTATAATGCTACTGTCTTGATCTATTTTTCTTTGCGAACGTAAAACTAACAGCATTCCGTGGTTGGGGAGAACTCCGCTGCCAGTCGTTCAAATGAACGAAACAACCGCTCAATTGAACGATAAAACTGACCGAGTCAGTCGTTCACAAGTCTTTTTACTTAGGCAAAGGCAGCGGCTCCGTGCTTGTTTTCATCTTTTTTTTTCATGGCATCAGTAATCAACTAACTATATTAATTATTATAGGCTGCGATCAATTATCAGTTATAAACATGTCTTTATGATGTTCCTGCCTTGATCTATTTTTCTCTGCGAATGCACATAGAAGTTGATCAGAGAACTGAACTGGAGGTCCAGGTATGAAGCAAGTGATCATGTTGTAGTAATCCACTGTCAAACGTTCGATACGATAGAATTGAACGAGTCACTAGAAAAAAGGACTCGTGAGTCCTGAGATACTAAAAAGATTAGTTCAAAACGAACAAATCGTTCGCGAACTGCACATCACTACGGTGTGATGAACCACAGAACGACTACGATGATGGACCCCAGATGATATACCCTCCCGCAGAAGAAGAGCCAGATCTAATTTGTATAACCATAACAACTGTCTTGATCATCAGTGTTTGATTTAGATTCTAAGTTAAACTAACTCATTTAAAGTAACTGTGACCTCCTTGTCCTTAAGATCCAGGATGTTATTAATATGTAATTAATATATTCTTTTAATCAATTCATTCTTTGTTTGTATTGTCCCTGATGGGACAAAAGGGAGGAATTGTAAAGGATTATTTTATTACCATATCCTTATTTATCCATTATTCTGCAAATTAACTGTAATAAATGGACTGTTTTAGACTAGGGCTGAATTTGCTTTAGACTGTTCATGGTTGCCATGGATGGACGTAGACCTAGGTCAGCATGCCCTGTCCTTAGAAGTGATTATGGCCACAACCAAGGCGCCAGGCCTCAAACCTATCTTATCTACGGCCCTGTTCAGATGGCTCCAAGGTGAAGTTGCCTGTGTCTCCTCTGTTTCTTCCATTTGGGCAGGACAGAGACTAGGGGTAGCTCAGATCAGGTCTGTTAACTATGACCTAGAACTATGGTTGCCATGACAGTGTAGGCCATGACAGTCTATCTTGTTTTCCGATTAGTATGATGACTTGTTTTTGTATGTATCTTATAGCATAAGAGATAATATTTTGGGGGGCTGACAAGGAGGGGTATGATCAGAACAATTGTTATGACACTGCTCTGTTGGTCTCTGTACTTATATTCTGTTTTGTGAAAACGATTGTTCCCATGGATCCACATAATTAAACTGAAATAATCAACTGTTATACAAACGACTGTCGAGTCTCTTTTCATAATAAATTGCAAACATTTTTCCATCTTCCACTGCAGAGTCCTACAGCTCATCCAGGTCCAACCTGAAAAGGGGCTTCAAGACGATTAAAAATGACCACAAACTGCGGATTGCGGAGAACTTCAACAACGACTCTGAACCCCAACGCATGTGGCAGGGCATCCAAGCCATTACAGAGTTCCGGCCAAATAACCCCACCTCCACAGCCAGCGACGTCTCCATCACCGACGAGTTAAACAGGTTCTATGCCCGCTTCGACAGGGACAACAAAGAGCCAGCCATTAAAGCTGAACTCCCCCCGAGACAACCCCCCCCAAGACTATCCACCACAGATGTGTTGTCTGCACTGAGCAGGGTGAAAGCATGCGCCGGGCAGCTGGCTGAGGTCTTTACTGACATTTTCAACCTGTCACTGGCCCAGGCAGTTGTTCCAATGTGCTTCAAGACCACAACCATTGTGCCAGTGCCGAAGCAGTCGTCTGCATCTAGCCTGAATGGCTTTCGACCTGTCGCACTCACCCCCACGATCATGAAGTGCTTCGGAAGACTAGTTCTGGCCCACCTCAAGTCCTGCCTCCCCCAAAACTGGATCCTTACCAGTTTGCCTACTGGTCGAAGAGGTCTACAGAGGATGCAATCTTCACACTCTGCCCTGACCCACCTGGACAAAACCAACACCTATGTGAGAATGCTATTCATAGACTTTAGCTCAGCATTCAACACGGTCATCCCCTCTAGGCTGGTCAACAAACTCCATGACCTGGGGATCAGCCCCTCTCTCTGTAACTGGACTTCCTAACCAACAGACCCCAGTCTGTCAGGTTGGACAACTTCACCTCCTTAACCCTGATCCTGAACACTGGTGTTCCACAAGGCTGCGTGCTGAGCCCTCTCCTGTACTCCCTCTTCACCCACGACCGCTTTCCTGTACACAGTTCCAAAACCATTGTCAAGTTTGCAGACGACACCACGGTGGTAGGCCTGATCAGTGACAAAGACAAGACAGCTTACAGGGAGGAGGTCAAGTGCCTGGCGGCATGGTGCGCCAACAACAACCTGGCCCTCAATGCAAAGAAGACCAAGGAGCTCATTGTGGAAGTCTAAAGGCTGGAGGAAGTCTAAAGGCTGCAGTCACGCCCAGTTTTCATCGATACAACTGAGATGGAGCGTGTGTCCAGCTTCAAATTCCTGGGTGTCCACATCTCAGAGGACCTCTCCTGGACCCTCACCATCTCAGCCCTGGTCAAAAAGGCGCAGCAGCACCTGTACTTTTGGAGGAGGCTGAAGAAGGCCTGCCTGTCTTCCCAGATCCTTGTGAACTTCTACTGCTGCACAATCAAGAGAATTCTGACAAACTGTGCCACAGTGTGGTTTGTCGGATGCTCCGTGGCTAACCAGAAGGCCCTGCAACGGATGGTGAAAACTGCCCAGCACATCGCTGGTGCCCAGCTCCCAGCCATCATAGACCTCCAGCACAAGCGGTGTCTGCACAGGGCGCGCAGCATCATCAGGGACCCTTCACACTCATGCAACAAACTATTTGCCCTTCTACCATCAGACAGGCAGTACAAGTTTCTTCGATCCCACACCAGCAGGCTCAGGAGCAGTTTCTTTCCATCTACTGTAACCAGAGGCGGAAATCCCGGGGGACGGTGGGGACATGAACCCCCTAATCCAGGGAAAACTACAATTGGTCCCCCCCAATATATCACTGTAAACATAACTATGTAATTTAAAAAATATAACTAATACGCAGTGAAAGCAATTGTGCTCATTATAGACACATTAGCACCTTTTTAAGCTTCAAAAGATTGCAACCCCCTGCCCCCCCAGCCCTCAACAGTGGCACATCGTGGAGGTAGTGGTACAGAGCGAGTGTGTGATCTGGCAGAGTCTGTCGTTGGTGGTTGAGTTTCAGTAAGTAGTTCAAACAAAGGACATGTTAGACATTTCTTTACTTCTACCACTCAGTACAATAAAACACATTTATAACTGTCACCAGCCTTCATTTTCGCTGCATTGAATCACAGGTCACACTTTGTTAGCTAGCGGTTAGCTGACGTTTGCTAGCTAGCTACAGTAACATCAACCAGTGTTTGTATCTATTTGAATTTGAGTCAGTGAGAGAAGCTTGCAATGCATTGTTTGTAGTGTTCCTTAGCTGGCAAGGTGACAGTGTTTTTCTACTTTTCTACTTTTAATGTCCCTCTCAAGAATAGCTCTTGAGAAAATTTCATGTAATTGTTCCCTCCAAAGTTGATATCCGATTTTTGCCCCTGACTGTAACCCTGCTAAACTCTGTGACGCATCACTAACCATACCCAGCCGCCCACCGCTTAGTACTGCCTCTCAGGGACCTTGTTGCACTACTCCCTTGCAAAATATAAGTGAGTTCTCAGTTGTTACATGTACGTGTCTACCTCGGGAACCTCATTGCTGCTATACTTGCATTTCAGTTGCACATGCCACCTTGCACCTTCAAGTTGCCTGCACTGCATTTAGAATTGCCATTGTACCTGCATTTTCTTTTGCAGTCAGAATTGTCATTTGTACTTGCTTTTGCCTCACTGCACAACTATTAATTTCCCACTTGTACATACATATATACTTATACAGTGAGGGAAAAAATTATTTGATCCCCTGCTGATTTTGTACGTTTGCCCACTGACAAAGAAATGACCAGTCTATAATTTTAATGGTAGGTTTATTTGAACAGTGAGGGACAGAATAACAACAAAAAAAATCCAGAAAAACGCATGTCAAAAATTTTATAAATTGATTTGCATTTTAATGAGTGAAATAAGTATTCGACCCCTCTGCAAAACATGACTTAGTACTTGGTGGCAAAACCCTTGTTGGCAATCACAGAGGTCAGACGTTTCTTGTAGTTGGCCACCAGGTTTGCACACATCTCAGGAGGGATTTTGTCCCACTCCTCTTTGCAGATCTTGTCCAAGTCATGGTTTCGAGGCTAACGTTTGGCAACTCGAACCTTCAGCTCCCTCCACAGATTTTCTGTGGGATTAAGGTCTGAAGACTGGCTAGGCTACTCCAGGACCTTAATGTGCTTCTTCTTGAGCCACTCCTTTGTTGCCTTGGCTGTGTGTTTTGGGTCATTGTCATGCTGGAATACCCATCCACGACCCATTTTCAATGCCCTGGCTGAGGGAAGGAGGTTCTCACCCAAGATTTGATGGTACATGGCCCTGTCCATCGTCCCTTTGATGCAGTGAAGTTGTCCTGTCCCCTTAGCAGAAAAACACCCTCAAAGCATAATGTTTCCACCTCCATGTTTGATGGTGGGGATGGTGTTCTTGGGGTCATAGGCAGCATTCCTCCTCCTCCAAACACAGCGAGTTGAGTTGATGCCAAAGAGCTCGATTTTGGTCTCATCTGACCACAACACTTTCACCCAGTTCTCCTCTGAATCATTCAGATGTTCATTGGCAAACTTCAGACGGGCCTGTACATGTGCTTTCTTGAGCAGGGGGACCTTGCGGGCGCTGCAGGATTTCTGTCCTTCACGGCGTAGTGTGTTACGAGTTGTTTTCTTTTTTGTGTTTCTTCCATTTGCGAATAATCGCACCAACTGTTGTCACCTTCTCATCAAGCTGCTTGGCGATGGTCTTGTAGCCCATTCCAGCCTTGTGGAGGTCTACAATCTTGTCCCTGACATCCTTGGACAGCTCTTTGGTCTTGGCCATGGTGGAGAGTTTGGAATCTGATTGATTGATTGCTTCTGTGGACAGGTGTCTTTTATACAGGTAACAAGCTGATATTAGGAGCACTCCCTTTAAGAGTGTGCTCCTAATCTCAGCTCGTTACCTGTATAAAACACACCTGGGAGCCAGAAATCTTTCTGATTGAGAGGGGATCAAATACTAATTTCACTCATTAAAATGCAAATCAATTTATAACATTTTTGACATGTGTTTTTCTGGAATTTTTTGTTGTTCTTCTGTCTCTCACTGTTGAAATAAACCTACCATTAAAATTATAGACTGATCATTTCTTTTTCAGTGGGCAAACGTACAAAATCAGCAGGGGATCAAATAATTTTTTCCCTCATTGTATATTCCACTCACTTTGAATAATTTATATTGAAAGAATGAAATTGTAATAATAATGGCTTTTATCATGTTTCATAATCCATTAGTACCCTTCTGTTTGTCAAGTGACTGTAACAAAATGATACATCAGCAACACATTTGGCCTCGGTACCTTCCATGGTCCATAACTTCACTGTATGTTGTCTTCCTATTAAGTCAAAGTGTTTCATTACAATTCGACAGATTATGTCTTGTGCATCAGAGGCAAATCAGTGATACACATTGCATTATGTTTCAATATCTAGTATACATTTATGTCTAGCTATTAGATAGAAAAGCTTGCTACCAAAACCTTTTGATAAATTAATTTGAGTCAAAATGTTATGTGAACTATAGCCTGCTGTAGGGCCGGTTTTGCAGACAAGCCTAGTCCTGGTCTAAAAAATGATGCTCAAAGGAGATTTCCTTGATTTTTTGATTTGCAACTAGGCTTAAGGTGGCCGTGAAACCAGCCAGTAACGTTTAGCCCTAGATCACAAAATGCATGGTACTGGAGCGCCCTCTGTTGGACAAGAAATATTATCTCTGTATTTGGCTCTGTAGGACAGATAGGAGTGTGTTGAAATAAAAGTGGAACAGAAAAAAGTGCCCCTGTTTATACTATGCATATGTAAGGAAGTGGCTTAGTCCTCTAGACCATCCTAGGACACAGGATATTTATATTTGCATTGGACTACATTGCTCCGTCTCCGTTCCTCCCTCTAACCCCACCTCCAGACCGAAACAGGAAGTCCATCCCACTTCCACATTCTCTCTGAAAAAAAGGAACTGAATCATCTGTTCGTGTTACAGTGAACAACAACAGTCAGAATGGCTCAGAAGGGAGTTCTGTTGGACCAGGACCAGTTCTGTTGTTCTGTCTGTCTGGAATTACTAAAGGAGCCGGTCACTATCCCCTGTGGACACAGTTACTGTAGGAGCTGTATTCAGAGTTGCTGGGATCAGGATGATCTGAAAGGGGTCTACAGCTGTCCTCAGTGCAGACAGACTTTCACTCGACGACCAACTCTGAGGAAAAATAACATGTTGGCCGAGGTGGTGGAGAAACTGAAGACAGGACTCCAGCCTTCTACCAGTAGTCTATGCTATGCTGGACCCGGAGATGTGGCGTGTGATTTCTGCACCGGGGCCAGAAAGCAAAAAGCCCTCATGTCCTGTCTGGTGTGTCTGGTGTCATCCTGTGAGACTCACCTCCAACCTCACTATAATGTCCCAGGACTGAAGAAGCACACGCTGATCAAAGCCTCCTCACAACTAAAGGAGAAGATCTGCTCCCAACATGATGAACTGTTGAAGATTTACTGTCGTACCGAACAGAATTGTATCTGTTATTTGTGTATGATGGATGAACATAAAGGCCATGAGATAGTGTCAGTTGCAGCGGAGAGGACAGAGAAACAGGTAAGACCAGAACAATTTGTTGGTGAATGAGTGATTTAAAAAATTAAGCATTCTTTTTGGAAATATTGGAGAAAAAAATATATTTTTTAAGATTCTCCAAATGTGTCAGTGTTTGTTGCAGTAAACCCATTTTCTTGAGTCCAAAGTTCAGTCTAAGATGTCTAATATCTAAACTGTGAAAATAATAATAATTTACCTATATAATAATACTACACAATACATACAGTAGCTTTACTGGACAAATGATGATTGTTTCTTCACAGAGTCAGCTGGGTATGAGTCAGCAGAAAGTCCAGCAGAGAATCCAGCAGAGAGAGACAGAGTTGAAGGAGCTCCAACATGCTGTGGAGTCTCTCAAGGTGAGCATTACTGACCTGAGGAGATGTACCATTTCACCTCCCTTCTCCAATCAGGCATGTGCACAGGTAAGGCTCAACCTGTGCAGAGCACATGCCCCTTTGTTATATGGTGCCCCTTCCAGTTGACCTGCCCGTCCGTCTCCGTGGCATGTCTCCTGCACTCCGTCTTTTTTGCGCGCATCACACACATTGTCCATCCGTGTGAGCCGACACCTCTGGCCATTTTTTCAGTTTCAGCACATGCGTCTTGAAAGGCGTGGTACTGTCTCCGATCCACCACTGAGAGACAGAGGCCGTTCCCCGGGGAACTGGCTGTCTTGTATTACTAATTAGGAGGGGAATACACTTCCCAAAATGTTTTTATGGATAAAAAGGGTTCTGGGTAAAATCAGGCCACTTTCTAAAGAAGCCTTCATAACTATTTGTTTCAGTGCAGACTTCTTCATGTGGAGCCTTCTCTTTCTAACAGCTCTCTGCAGACACAGCAGTGGAGGACAATGAGAAGATCTTGACCGAGCTGATCCGCTCCATTGAGAGAAGGAGCTCTGAGGTAAAGGAGCTGATCCGAGCCCAGGAGAAGGCTCAAGTGAGTCAAGCTGAAGGACTCCTGGAGCAACTCAAACAAGAAATAGCTGATCTGAGGAGGAGAAGCACTGAGCTAGAGCAGCTCTCACACACCGAGGATCACGTTAATTTTCTCCAGGTAAACTTAAGTACCTTGGTGCCAATGATACAGAGAGAGACAGAGACCGGATTAACTGTCAAACTATATATTTAGTCAATTAAATTATACAGTTTATCTGTAGAAATGTTTGCTGACAAAACATAGTGTTCATTATTTGCTTTCCATTCATCTCTCTCTGCTTTCCCTTCATTACTATTTTTCTCTCCAGAGTTATCAGTCTCTCTCCTGTTCCGGCATATCTTCAGACATACCCAGCATTTTCATCCATCCTCTTCAGTATTTTGGAGAGGTGAATAAGGCTTTGTCTGAGCTAAGAGATAAACTAGAAGATATCTTTAAAGGAGAATGGACCAAGATCTCCACCACAGGTTGGTTGAAAATAATACTAACACAAAACAGAGTAAGACCTTCAACTTTAGACCAAAAAGAGATGAGTCAGTATGTACATGTGTAATATAGCCTGCTGATAATACTCTTTCTCTCTGTAAATGTGTATTTCTCTAGTGAATTCAATAGAGGTTTTACTATCTCCGGAGCCCAAGACCAGAGAACAGTTCTTAAGATGTGAGTCTATCCATCAAGTAATCAACAATCTACTGACACTTCACAAACCTTCCGATATAAAAATATCTTCTCCACTGTGATTAAAGACAGACTAGATAGATACATTACTGTATCAGGTGATTCAGCTTCTTCTTTGAACTCCCTTATTTGGTCTCTGTTTTTCTATTCTCGCAGATTCCTGTCAGCTCTCACTGGACCCAAACACAGCACAGAAATCCCTCTCTCTGTCTGAGGGAAACAGAAGGGTGACAGTGGAAAAATGTGTTACAGATTCAAATCCTAATCATCCAGAGAGATTTGCTTACTGGTGGCAGGTGCTTTGTAGAGAGGGTCTGTCAGGACGCTGTTACTGGGAGGTGGAGTGGAGTAGGGGAACATTTTTTACAGCTGTTTCCTATAAAGACATGAGAAGAATAGGTAGTGGTAATAATTCCAGACTTGGATATAATGACAAGTCCTGGGGTTTAGAGTTTTCTGGTAAAGGTTGTTATAGTTTCAGACACAATAATCTTGAGACTAAACTGTCAGGGCCTGAGTCCTCCAAAGTAGGAATGTTCCTGGACTATAAGGCAGGTACTCTGTCCTTCTACACCGTCTCTGACACAATGACCCTCCTCCACAAAGTCCAGACCACATTCACTCAGCCACTATATCCTGGTTTATGTGTTTGGTACCAAGGTGATTCTGCTGAGCTGTGTCAACTGTAGAGTATCTAATATTTGTGATGCTTTATCATGTTCTTTTACTGTGGTCTCTACAATTAATTATTCAGAGTGATTTAATCAGTGATCTATAACAAACTGTTTCTAACATTAAAAATGTATTATCATTTCATTATTTACCAATTAACCAGTCAATCAGCAACGAATCTGTTTCATTTCCTAAATTTTACATGTTGGACAGGCATTTGATTTCCATTGGCGGCACGTTCATCCTACCTACCAATTTATTATTGTAACTTCAGCACCAGGGACAGAAAGCAAATCACTTTAGCATGCATGGCTTACTGAGACTATATAATGGCAAAATACACAGCTGTCAATCAAATTGGAAAGCTTAATAAAGCACATTATTGATCACATTTGCAGATGAAGGTAATATAATTAGTTAAGTAACAGTATTAGGAAGCATCTTATCCAAACTATTTTGGGATAAGACCAAACTAAATTTATATTTTCTCGCTGGGGGGGGGCATTGTCCCCGAATACCCCCTGTGCCGCTGGCTCTCTGTATCTATGCCTATGGTCATTTGATACGGTCAAATAATATTACACAGTTCTTGGAAAAAACTCTTACCTCTCAGGAAACCACAGAGTAAACTATATCTGTTTTATTAAGTAATACATTTGTGCCAATGTAACAAAATAGAATTATTTTAGCAACACTGTTTTTTGTTGTTGTGTTCATGCACTTGTCTTTGTGTGTGTGTGTGTGTGTGTGTCTAAGCTACAGACATCATTGGTAAATGTTTGCTCCATTTTGTTTTATTAATACAGGTGCCTTGCAGAAGTATTCATCCCCCCTGGCATTTTTCCTATTTTGTTGCATAACAGCCTGTAATTTAAATGGATTTTTATTTTTTGTAATGTCCAAATTGGTGAAATGAAATAAAAAATAAATTGTTTAAAAAAAAATCTAAAAGATTAAAAACTGAAAAGTGGTGTGTGCATATGTATTCACCTGCCTTTGCTATGAAGCCCCCTAAATAAGATCTGGTGCAACCAATTACCTTCAGTCACATAATTAGTTAAATGAAGTCCAGTTAAATGAAGTGTCACATGATCTGTCACATGATCTCAGTACACCTGTTCTGAAAGGCCTCAGTCTCTGCAACACCACTAAGCAAGTGGCATCATGAAGACCAAGGAGCTCTCCAAACGGGTCAGGGTTGGATTCTAAAAAAAAAATATGCGAGACTTTGAACATCCCACGAAGCACCATTAAATCCATTATAAATCTAATTCAATATCACCACTTTTCTGTCTGATAAAGCATAAAATACCTTAAGTATATATTTTTAGAACTTGTATTTATAATCATGTATCGCTGTGAGACCTCAGGTAATTTCAAAACAAAAAGCAAGGTCCACACTGTTGACCTCTGAGAATATATTATGAAGACATGTCTGATATTGAAAAATGTGGGAGCCAGTTTCTTCTAAGTGATGTAGATTGTCTTCCAAAATATTAAGCCTGCTAACCCAAGTCTTTGCTAATGTCTTTTGATTTGTGAAGAGTGAAATGAGCCTTTATCATTCAACCTCTTTTCACCCATTTTGATCATCCGGACCAAGGCCAGTAGAGCTCACATTCTGCTCTCTTGATTGATGGTTTAGGACAGGGATATTCAAATCTTACCCTACGAGGGCCGGAGCCCGCTGGTTTTCTGTTCTACCTCATTATTTATTTGACCCACCTGGTATCTTAAGCCTGAATAAGTCCCTGATTGGAGGGTTGCAATGAAAAAATGGAGTGGAACTGGCTTCATGGGCCAGATTTGAATACCCCCAGTTTAAGAAATGAAACAACCACTCATTTAGAATTGTTTGCAAAATTGCTGTTTATTGTACTTCCTGTTCAAAAGTTATATCTCTGCTGTGAGTCAACAATTCAAAAGATTAAAAGAATATCCATTTTACTTCCCAGACCAAAATGTTGAGGTGCTCATATAGGATATATAAGAGGTTTGACATAGGATTGTTTCTGAACTATCATCACCCTTTATGAATGAATGTATAATCAGTAGGCACGGAGTGGAAAGTGGAAATAGCAATCAACATTATGGGGATCATTATGGTAATAGCAATCAATGTATCAGCGATATATAACATGATTAATGATTGTCTGAATAATCAAAATGTATAGGGCCCTAATGGCTCTATTATTTTTAAACAAATCCCTGCAGCCTGCGCCACCAATATTTAACAGAGAAAGGATCTTGAAAGGTTGGGAAACAATGGTGGCGGATGGGGAGTA
>JACXGI010012046.1:0-23463 GCA_016801175.1 Esox masquinongy | reverse complement strand
CACAAGTCCAAATATACTGGCATTAAACACAAACCACAAAAAAAAAAAAAAAACACCAACCAGAAAAAAAAACTAAAGCTGTTCCAGCAAGAAGATTCTTGCACTCCCCCGGGAGATAGAAAACTGACATTTTGTGCAATATATGATATACAATTTCAGACAAAAGCGATTATTACGCTTCAGGCAGTATTACATGGGCGTACGCACACCTCAGATACACCTCTTACAGAAGAGAAAACACTTAATGTTCTCAGTCTCAGATAAACAGATCATCATTTTTCCCTCAGCCAACTTCAGCTTCCTTGATGTCTTTGATGTTGTTAAAATAGTTTGATAGCTCTTTTCATCTTGCGGTGCAAGTTATGGCAGCACAGAGGCCATTTGATTGACTAATTGCTTGCTATTCATTGGCTGCCAGGCCACTAACAGCTATAGGACCAGCAAGCTGATAGGCTCTTTAATGCTATTAAGGCCAGGTCTTCCATCACAACGGCATGTCTTTAATTATCTTCCTCATAAAGGCTCATTAAGTACATAATGATTAATGTGAAAATATGTGTTCCTTTAACTCACAACCTAAGATATACTGTATATGAGAACATGTGCCAGAATAGTAGAATACAGATGGTTTTAATGTAGGTTTAGCAAATAACAAACCCCCTTAAAAACATACATTGTGCAATTATATATAGACGCAAGCATTTTGGAACCATTCCCAAACGTAATTCCTTGGAAAAAATCTGTTAAATGCTGAATGGAATGCTTGTTTATTAAGCCTGCAATTAAGGTTAAAACGTAAAAGTAAAGTTTGCCCTCAGTGTCGGTGAGAAAGAGTCAAAGAGGGAGAAAGGATATTTAAAAAAAAGAGGGATTATGCCCTGATTAAAATGTTTTTAGATACACAGGCAGACAAAGGAAATACTACTCCATCCACTAACCAGAAGGGATATTATATTTCATGTTGAACCGTTTAAACCCACAGTCTGGTAAATCATAGAAATCGAGTTCTATTTGCTAGTGAAAATGTAATTTGCCGCTAGCCCACTGAAGGTACAGTTACCTGGGCTTTTACTGTAATAAATGGGGAGATGGAATACTTAGTTGCATATAATTTTGTCATGGCTCAGTGTAACCCTGCCAGACGCAAGGAACATGGGGAAAAAAAAACTAAAAACATCTTATTGCTTTACAAGAATACATTTCTTTTTTATTTCATTGCTTTTTACATAATCTTAGAGAAGGATGAGAGAACGTACAACAAATATTATTAGGAGCTGCCTTGTCTGTAGTTTTGAAAATGTAAATGCATTGCTGGGTCTCACACGGGTAAAACATGAATTAGAACTATCCCATCAATCCTTTGTAGTTCACTGCCTCTGTGCTGCCAGGTTCCTCAGCAGTTTGAGTGGCTCCAACCTTTCATTACTATCTCATAAATAATCCAGGTTTTAAGAAAGTTACCCTTTCAACTTTTCCATTAACCTGGCATTCATTTGGACACTGTATGCTGGTACACATGGACCTCTCAGCCCGTCCCTTTCAGGGTGAAAAACAGACTTCCATATGACCTCACTCTCCAGGTTAACCAGTGTCACATAATGATCACAGACTCGTCCCCTGAGTGAATTACCTCAAACATGACTTTTCCTTGACCCACTTTTTTTTTCTGCAAGGAAAGTGTAACCGCGATTTAGGGAGGATGTGAGTTTTGGATAAATAGGCCCATACAGTGGTACCATTGTGCTTTGTTCACGCGTTACTGAGTTACCTTTCGGGTCCACGCTACCACTGTTAATGATTAACCTTCCCATGGCCAAGGAAAAGATGACAGAGTGTAGACCCGCACAGACATTGAGGAACAAAGGTACATTCCCATCAATTACAATAACTCAGAAGGAATTGTCATTTGATTTCAATAATTTCTGTCACCTCTTTAAATTCATATTTGAATGAAGCCTTAAGAAAAAGCTTTCATGTAAATTCAGATTTTGCCACTTAAGACACGATTTTACATAATCTGAAGCATGAGTTAAGACATAACATACTCTTTAATATAAGGTTTGGGTAATATAAACATATTTGAAACTTTAATTTTCAGTTAATTCCATTAACATAGCTGCTGAACCAACCAATTTATAATGTGAACTTGAATGCTAATGTATATTTTATTATTTATATTTCAAAGGTTTTAATGAATTTCCTTTGGACGATTGACAGTTTCATTTTTATGAGTCAACTTTTTTATTTGAAGACCTCCAACTATATTTGTGGTACTATTTGGAAGGTGGAATTCAAACATATTAAGATGTTCAACTTCTTAAATGATGCCCCATTCAAAATAAAATGAAAGAAAAAGAAACAGGAAGTAATGTTCTCCATCGACAGACAAAGACAGTCAAAACATCCTATAGGATTATGGAAACGAACCTGTGTAAAGCAATGGCAGGCAAAACACACGCCTTTCGGTCTGAGCTATAAAATGATATACATCTGAGTTTAGGTATTTTCAGATGGAGGTTATTGACATTAAAACAAAACAATTTAAATAACAAAATTATTATAATAGTTTGACAACCATGTTTTTCCAGGTTTTAATGTGTCAACTTTGAGCACCTTTATCTCCTGAATGATTTGGCTTTGTTGCCACTTCTACCATGGGTAAACATATCTGGACAATCTGACTAAATTAAAGGGATGCAGAAACTGATTGAAATCATTATGGTCACAACGGTAAACAAAACTGTACATAATCATAATCAAGAGCACGTAGACCACACATACAAACACACACACACACACACGTCAACACACACACCGGTAAACACACAAACCTGAAAAGGCACTCAGTGCTTTTTTCAGTGGAATGTGAGTTTTAACTAAACATTACAGCATCTGGCTTAACTGTAACATCAAAAACCCCTCCCATTTTCATTATTATATAATACATATGTCACATTAAAGAAACCCTCTAGCCCTGAGCTAATCTAGGAGAACTGCAGAGACATGCTGTGGACCAGACGAAACTAAACCCCCAATAGGTCGGCAGCACACAAGCCAGACCACAGAACTTAAACTCTGACCAAACGGTAAGCACTCCGCTCAGAGTTTAAGGCAAGGTTCTCCAAAAGAGGTTACAGTAATAATTCCCCGTTTCAGTTGGCATTGGTCAGAGTTAAACTGTTTCCAGCTCTTTCCAGTTGCCACAGAGTGCACTGACACGGGGGTCACACTTGTTAAGTGGAAACAAATAATTTTTGCCATGTAACGCACGGCAGTAATCAGACAATTCAACCACGCTCACTCGACTGTCCTGCCACTGTCTCAGACGTCAAGCCTAAGTGGTTTTGACAGCAATTTCCGTTCCTGTGAAAGGACAGCAGAACCATTAGGGGCACTTAATGAAAATAGTTTTAATGTTACCCGCGTTGCCCAATAATCGCAAGTCACTATGAGTCCCTTAGCGACTCTGTCCAAGCCGCTTTGCTCAGGTAATGAAACAATACCCCCCCAGCCCTAACCGTAACCCCCACCCCCTCTCATCTGTTGTGTATTAAAACTTAGAAATGGGTACTACAGGTGTAGTAAATTCTAGGCCCTGCTTTAGGATATTGACAGATTTTATGGTTTACAGTCGGTCAGAAAACCACCCCCCCACAGAAACTCTGAAATGGAATGTTCCATTATAAAAATAATTTGGCTGCAAGAGGCAGCTGCCTCCCGTAACGATTCAATCTGCGGGACATACGCTTGTGTATGAGATTAAACAGGAAGTGTGACGGCTTCGACACCTGAATCCCCTGCTGAGGTCACCGATGCTACTGTGGCGGCTGGTGAGGCAGGGAGGACAGAGTATGCATGGCTGGCTCGTAACACTGTGTGTGTGTGTGTGTGTGTGTGTGTGTGTGTGTTCCTAGGCCTATACAGTATGTCTGTTTCTAGAAAGCTATAAGTCACAGGTATTTCATTGACAACGTGAGTCAACCCTTTGACAATACAGTCATAGTTTATTGCGGGTCAGTATTTACAGAGAAGGCAAACAGAGGAGAATTCCAAGGGCTATTTACTACATGCCTTATTAAGACAGTAGACTCACAGGCTGGTAACACATCTAATAGGAAATAGGTGACTCCTGCTAACTTTGCCTCACCGAAGTAACTCCATTTAGGAAGAGTAAAAGCAAGGGCTTTAACGCAAATAAGAAACCACATCTGAGTGGGATTTCAATGTTTATGGTCTGTTTTGAGGATTATCTAGCAAAAGACAAAGCTGATGTTGCATTAAAGAGATATTTCATTTCAAAATGCCTTTGTTTCAGTCTCAACAGTAAGAAAACCTCAACGCCCCATAGTAGATACAGTACCCATCCCAATCCTGTAAAGAACGCTCCCTGACAACGTAAGGGGGTAATCTCATCCTGTCAGTCACAACACGGGCCTGGGAGTGCCCATCTGTCAGCACGTCCTGCTGAAGCACGGCATAACATCCGCGGATGCTATCAGGTGGCCGAACCCGACACCGCATAAGAGTGAGCAGGCAAGTGCGTGCTGAGTGGGGGACAAAATCAGGTTTCTTTTGTGTTCTTGGGACACTTTGTAACCCTCAACAAATGACCAGACTCTTTATGTTTTTCTGTCTGTAACCGTCTTGCAGGCACTTGGTTAGAGTTTCCACGAAGGACCGTCCAACTAAGAAGCATATGGAAACACCACACAGCATCGCTATTCCCACTTGATTCCCACTGCAGTATGCACTGCATGTTAGACTATAGGGAACACTGCGAAGCTGTTAGTCACATGGACAGCTTGTAAACCTAGATTTTCATTTATTAGCTCTGGTTGGTAAGGAGGAAAATTATCAACTGACTATCAAAATATTTTCTTGGAGGATATTAGAAAAATTCGAGGACTCCAATTATATAAGTATATACATTTGCTGGGTAGTTAAGGTTATCTAGCGCTGGTTGGGTGTACCTGTGTGTCCCCCTTTTCCACCTTGCTATCTACATTATGAGGCAACAGGTTTTACACACTTCCATTCCCAGAAGGTCAGCAATGTTTGGCACATTGTATTGTTGCAATACTGCACATTGAGTCCTGTAAATCATAGATTCATGAGGATCATAGAATCCCAAGAATCAATACATATGGTATATGGACACCTATATATCGGGATAATATTTTAAGATGAGCCCTCAACCCTAATGCTTTGACTGATGTACCTTTTTTTGCAGGTTAATAGGGACCATGTAGACTTGATGTACACAATTAAAATAAATATCAAGACCTTTACTTTGATTGGATGCCTGAAGCAGTGTATCAGAGATTGCTTTAAAATGGATGAGTCACCTAAGCTCAATGAAAACCAAAGTAGTTATTTGAGTGGCATCCAGAATCCAAAATGAATGGTATATGGATTGAACTACTGAGTTGAGTTAGAGGGAATGGAGATTGAACTACTGGATTGCCAGTACACCCTTTAGGTATTCTGGTGGTATTAAGGCAGCTTAAGAAATCAGAAAAACAAATATTGATTCACATGAATACAGGAAAGCACTTTTGTCTTCTTTCAGAAACACATTTCTCTGGCTAAAAGTATACATGAACCACTGAAGCTTGAACAGGTCTTTAAAAGTGGCAGCTACTGCAAGTTTGCATTTGTTTGTAGTAATACAGGCATAGTCTAAATCTCAGTAAGAAATCGCTCAATGTAAAAGCATGCATGTGAGAGGAACAAATGTAACTTGAACACTTACAGTAATTCTTTGAATGTTAGCCCATGTGATGTGGCCTGCCAGAATGTGTGCGAATGTGTGAGCATGTGTGGCTGTGTAAAAATGAGACGCACCAAGCTAAATTGAAGTCTTTCGACACTTCGACTCTTGCCATTTTAGTGACTGAATTTTACCCAACACTTGGTCTCTGCTCGGGTTACAAACGGTTCCAGTCCCTCCATGATTTGGGCTAGCCTAATTAGTGCTGACACTGGTGTCTGGACTTTTCAAAAAAAAAGATCAGGTGTCCCTCTCCCCACCTCACTGATACTTTCACTACAGGATTTCTATTTGTGTGTAGGCAACAGCTTGACCCCTGGGATTTTGACCCTTGATCCCTGGGTTTGCACTTAGACATGACATCACCTGTGTGCCAGCCGTCACGGAGAAGCACAAGCTGCTATCTGATCAATTCCGCTGAACATTTCTTTAATGGTTCCTTTTGAGTTTATTAGCCCAGAGTTCATTCAAAGCACCTATGACAATGTTCTTCTTATTAGAGTTCACTTGCTGCCCACAGAGTTATCACACAAACATGTTCATCCCTTTAACGAGGGCAATGTTTGTAGGCCTCCTACGACTTATTCTGACTGATTCTGATTGAATTCAGCCCTAAGCAAATGTAATAATGGTCTTTGTTGAATACTTAAGCTGGTAGTGACAGTAACTCTCACTCCCAGCAGCTGGGATGGCAGGGCTGCCTAGTTGTCTAGAGCATTGGGCCAGTAGACCAAAGGTTTAATCCACAAACAGACCAAGGTGAAAACTCGGTCATTCTGTCCCTGAGCAAGACAGTTAACCTTAACTGCTCCCAGGTGATTGCTCACATACCAGGTAAAATAACCAGGTAAAAAAAACAGCCCTCACAACCAAACATACAGTACGTTTTGTGGGAAAGTCAAGTTGAGATCTATAGTTACTTTGCTAAAACGAAGGTAGACTGGTTATCAAAAAAGATTATATCAGACCTTTCATTGTTGTGGGTGACCAGATTTAACTTCATTTACGCATTAGCCGTCAACACCATGAGTAGATATCTAAGGTAATTCTTGTTTTGCAGCAGACGTAATAGGTTTGGAGTATACGGGAGGGTTCAAGACGTCTTCCAAACACCGGGAGACAAGGTTGACCCTGTGTCTGGCTCAGCACCAGTCCGTTGACAGACAAGCCATGTCTTTTTTTTAAAGCTCCCTACGCAGCTGTGCAGTCTTATGGTGGAGACGGCTCCGGGCCGCTTTTGTAGTCACATCTGTTGAAACAGACAGCTGGATGTTTGGAGTAAATTACAGTTTTATGTAAGCAGGCCATATTGACACACAGCTTACCTATCTAGATCCAAAGACTCCTAAAGGTTGATTAGAGACCCAAGCTGAACGGAGTGGAGACCGAAGACAGACGGGCGATTACGGGACCCCTTTGTAAATAGCGCTTCACAGGCCCGAAGGTAGAACACATTATTCACAATGACCACCTTGAAATAGTTCCACAGTGGAGGTCTTAATAACATGTGAACTGAATGTATGAGAGAGCTGGGTCAACATTTTGAGATGCTTTCAACACAGAAAGTGCCAAAGTCTTCTGTATCTCCGGTTGTAGCTTGGTCAATACCGACATTCACACTTCATATAGAGCCTCAACTTCATACATATTCCTCCCAGAGTCCATTACTGGTAATCTTAGCTTATAAATGAAAAGGCCTACTTGTGACTTCTCACCAGAGACCACACTTATTTAATTGGCTAACCGCAAGCCCTTGAAAACAGATTGTATTTCAGCCATCAAGCAAAAGCCGCAAACAGCAGCAATGGTGTAGCTGCAGATTGCAAAGTCAGGAGGTTTTATTATTTGTGAATGTAGGTGCAGTATTTCTGTGTTCAAATCAAAATGTAAGACCTAATAGTAGAGGAAGTGAACCTGTCTTAACAAATAACACAAAAAGTGGTCTTTTAAAATGTCTTTATATAACAAACGTGTCTAACATTAAATTCATTTGTTGAAAAACTATGTGGACCTCTAATTAGCTCAATAAAATGTAAATGTTCATTGAGTAAGACATAGTCATTAGACATCATTTACTGTGGAGAGTATCTGTCTGAAAAGTGCCCCACCTTGCCTAAGAAGGTGATGTTGGATAGTAGACATTTTCACCCATTTACACAGTAGCAAAAAGGAATCTCTGATACAAACCTGGCAAAATATCCTGTTCATCTAAATAAAACGTATTGTAAAAATGCTCTTAGAAAATCTTCTGAAACATATTTAACTAATCACTTAAAAAGAAAACTACTCCAGTCATCATTCATCCATAACTTAATATTTGGCAAAACCCAATCCTAACCACAACCCCCAAATAACTGCAAATGCATCTAACACGTTTTGTAGAGTTACAAGCTTTATGTTATCATTGCATGCATATAATACAGTGGATATAAAAAGTCTACACACCACTGTGAAAATGCCAGGTTTTTGTGATGTAAAAGAATGAGACAAAGATAAATCATGTCAGAACTTTTTCCACTTTTAATGTGACCTATAATGCGAACAATTCAATTGAAAAACAAACTGAAATCTTCGAGGGGGAAAAATGAAAAGTAAAAACCTTACAATAACCTGGTTGCATAAGTGTGCACACCCTCTTAGAACTGGGGATGTGGCTGTGTTCAGAATTAACCAATCACATTCAAACACATGTTAAATAGAAGTCATTACACACCTGCCATCATTTAAAGTGACTCTGTTTAATCACAAACAAAGTTCAGCTGTTCTAGTAGGATTTTCCTGACATTTTCTTAGTTGCATCTCAGAGCAAAAGCCATGGTCCGCAGAGAGCTTCCAAAGCATCAGAGGGATCTCATTGTTGAAAGATATCAGTCAGGAGAAGGGTACAAAAGAATTTCCAAAGCATTAGATATACCATGGAACACAATGAAGACAGTCATCATCAAGGGGAGAAAATATGGCACAACAGAGACATTACCAAGAACTGGACGTCCCTCCAAAAGTGATGAAAAGAGGAGAAAAAAACTGGTCAGGGAGGCTTCCAAGAGGCCTACAGCAACATTAAAGGAACTGCAGGAATTTCTGGCAAGTACTGGCTGTGTGCTACATGTGACAACAATCTCCCGTATTCTTCATATGAATGGGCTATGGGGTAGGGTGGCAAGACGGAAGCCTTTTCTTACAAAGAAAAACATCCAAGCCCAGCTGAAGTTTGTAGAAACAAACATCAAGTCCCCCAAACACATGTGGGAAAATGTGTTATGGTCTGCTGAAATCAAGGTTGAACTTTTTGGCCATAATTCCAAAAGGTATGTTTGGTGCAAAAACAACATTGCACATCACCCAAAGAACACCATACCCACAGTGAAGCATGGTGGTGGCAGCATCATGCTTTGGGGCTGTTTTTCTTCAGCTGGAATCGGGGCCTTAGTCAGGGTGGAGGGAATTATGAACAGTTCCAAATACCAGGCAATTTTGTCACAAAACCTTCAGGCGTCCGTTAAAAGGTGAAGATGAAGAGGAAGTTCACCTTTCAGCATGACAACGACCCAAAGCACACTTCCAAATCCACAAAAGCATGGCTTCACCAGAAGAAGATTAACATTTTGGAATGGCCCAGCCAGAGCCCAGACCTGAATCCAACTGAACATCTGTGGGGTGATCTGAAGAGGGCTGTGCACAGGAGATGTCCTCACAATCTGACAGATTTGGAGCGCTTTTGCAGAGAAGAGTGGGCAAAAATTGCCACATCAAGATGTGCCATGCTAATAGACTCCTACCCAAAAAGACTGAGTGCTGTAATAAAATCAAAAGGTGCTTCAATAAAGGATTAGTTTAAGGGTGTGCACAATTATGCAACCAGGTTATTGTGAGTTTTTAATTTTTTATTTTTCCCCCTCAAAGATTTCAGTTTGTATTTCAATTGAATTGTTCACGTTATAGGTCACATTAAAGGTGGAAAAAGTTCTGACACGATTTATCTTTGTCTCATTCTTTTACATCACAAGAACCTGGCATTTTAACAGGGGTGTGTAGACTATTTATATCCACTGTATGTAGCCAACTAAAACACCAGTGACCACTTAACTGAGTGGGCAACACACTGAATCCACTTGAGTGGATTAATCTAGAATTTCACAAAGTTCACCTCCACTTCATCTGTTAATAGGACTTATATTATAATAGATCTGATCTTATGAGGTCAATTGTATGCAAAAATGTAGAAACTTTCTTAATTTTCCTCACCACTATATATCAAAACACAGCACTTCAGAGCAACTCTTTAATAGTCTTGGAAATATCTGGGTAGAACTTTTTAAAAGGTCTAATGTGATTTTCATCTGTGGCAAATTGAATGATTAATCCTAGGCAGGAGAGGAGACAAGCACCGAAGAACATGTTAATCTGGGCAATTAAAGAGCAAATGTTATGGCTCTGCTTTTATCCCTGAGATTCATTGTAGATCAGTCTCCTGGCAACTCTGTAATTCTAATTAAAAGGTAACTATCATTAAAAATACATGGATGTTTTAGGCTTAGTTTTAGTCAACCACGTCAATTGTGTTATTTATTTTGACAGTTTGTCTCAAAATTCTTTTTAATTTTTTAATTGTAAATCTAACTCTTAAAGTTAGGAGGGTCACCTCGCAAATTCCAATTCAACCCCTATGCCCTACAAACGTCTTCGGAGCGCCCATCAGGGCAATGTGTTGACCTCTATGGGTCACTTCCACAGAGTGGCCAGGGGTTTAATAAATGCATCAACTTTGGGACACACTTCTGACTTGAATTATGCAATTCCTGGTCCACTTTAAATTCAAACGTAATCCCTCCTATCGTTTTCATAGAAATAAACCTCAGTAACGTGGGAGCCATTTTGTTCTGTGTAGCCGTTAAGTGTCTATTTGGTTTTGTATTAATGTGTTATGTCTCAAAATCAGACATAAATGCATGTTTCATATAATCAGGAACACCCATATGTTCTTATGTGTGAAAGTTTGCGAGATCAAAAATAACGTGCGCCTTATGGGCTTCCACATTGTTTGTGGAGGATACATTGTTGAACAATCACTGGAAGGGGCCACCAGAGGGTCTAATTAGCCCCCTACACTCTTGACAATTGACACTCCCTCAGCTTTGGGACACTTGCGCTAACCACGGAGGTGCACATGACCCAATGCAGGGCCGAGGATAGGCTGGAGGAAGGAGGGGTTCATTTGGGAGGGGTTCAGGGGGCAGCAGGATTGTGGGGGTGCCTGTTCTGGCATTTATGGCCCCGTTGGATATTATCCTGGACCCCCTTTTTTTTTACTGGACTGCATTTGGGTGGGGCAAAGGAAGAATGGAGTAAAGGTTTAACCTTTAATGGCTGACCTGGTGGGCTCCAATAACCCAGCTGCCAGGAGAAGGGAAGCAACAGTGGGGATCAAATGGCCCAACAGAGCCCAAAGTAATGAAATATGTCAGATGATTTCTTTCCAACGCCAGTCAGCCAACGGTAGCAATTTGAGGATTACAAAATAACAACATGTTTTTTTAAGGGGTCACTGACTTGAGTACAGCTGTGAGTAAACAAGTTGGTTCATGAATAGCAGCAGTAATCATGACACCCTGATATATTCATAATGTTAAATATTGATGTTGGTGCTTGCACAGTTTTAAATTAAATCACAATTGTGTATCCATTAATTAATAACCCTCCTAAAAAAATCCTAAGCATTTCTACAAAGTACAAGCCAATTCCCTAAGTAGAAAGACAGAAAACCAGAACGAAGTTGTGTAACTACCCCAAAATGATTGCACACGATTTGCTGCAAGCATGAAACAAATATTCAACAGAAGGGATTAATACAAAGCGAATGACTATTAGTGCTGTAATTTCTAGCACTTTCCAAAGAATCTCAAACCATGCGAATTTCAAACGGTTAAAAGTAAAGCCGTGAAAAAAATTTAAAATAGAGATTAACAATCTAGTTGGCTTGGGGGAAAGATGAGGCCATTTAGACTCAAAAGGCAGTGGAGCCAACATCAGAGAACAGAGACAGGCAAGAGCTCTTCAACTGGTCACCCCAACCGGTTCTCCGAATGGTCACTCAAAGTCACTCCATTAGCACCGGCCCTCCATTTTCACTAATGTATCACTCACCTGGTTGATGTCACAGCTGCCAAAAAGAATAAAAATGTCTTGGCAGTAGTTAGGCACGATCTCTAAAGAGCGCCTAGACTTCCTCTGCTAAGTCTGGATGCAGCAAGTTGTTCAGCATTACACTTCCAATTACATGAAACAAGAGCTGTGTAGGTTACAAACATCCAGCTAGCGAGACACTATCAAGCTAGCTACATTCAAACACTATCCTTTACCTTTAACCTTTCAATTAGCCATAGACAAAATGAAAGTTCAGTCAAAAACCTGGCTTAACAAATCAGCAGGTATACA
This sequence comes from Esox masquinongy, assembly GCA_016801175.1. NCBI lineage: Eukaryota > Metazoa > Chordata > Actinopteri > Esociformes > Esocidae > Esox > Esox masquinongy. The sequence continues at coordinate 11,258 of JACXGI010012046.1, read as the reverse complement.
ATCAATATCTACTGTTGCAAAATGGGGTGAGACCTCAGGCGGAATGTGAAGCTAGTTAGTTTCCATAGAGATGAAAAGAGGTTGCATCACAAGCTGTTAGAAAATATTTCCCAGCATTGGCAGAGCCACTGAGGCCAACTCCTTCTAAAAGTGGTCAATTTTAGCATAACAAATTGGCTGATATCTCTTGGTGACGCGGTTGATCACAAGACCAACCGGATCATGAAGAGGGATCAGCCAATTAAGTTGGATGTCCCATCCAGAGGATAGTGTTAAAATGGTTAATGCCATCAATGGTGATGTTCTTGCTAGAATTTTTTCTCCCAATTAAGACCTCCAACAATCTCTTAAGAAAATTTCAGAAAGGCAGTACTACTAGAATGCCAACTAGATTTATATGACACAACTCATGAGCTTGAGAGAATACATTTTTTATACATTTCAGGTCACCTAAGATATTTAGCTGGCAAACACTGGTGTTGAACTTAATGTTTTAATTCATCACTCCTATTGCTTTGTCACGTCAAAAAAGTCTTAATTCACTCATGAGTTCTTACAATATAGTGTGTTACATCTTAAAGCCCCACGTATATTGTCTTCAATTAAATTCAGTCATAAATCCTCTCACCCCTCCAACCACCAAACACGCCGTGCATAAAGGTACAGTATACCTCACAGAGACATTTGAATTGTATTTATTTTAACTAGAAAGGTCACATTGAGTTTTCACATTTATTCTCTCTTTTTCAAGTGTGCCTATGCCAAGAAAGCAGACTAAATAATAAAACACAAGACAAAACACAACACAAAAAACACAAGTCTCAGAGTTAAAGATGCAAGTGCGTAGAGGAGTTTAGGAGCCGGTTTTAAAACACGTGCAATTTCTTTTCAGCTGCCCTCTAATTTCAGATTTAAAATCAACAATCAGAATGAAATGATCTAGATCTAGGTCTTTCTGCAACATGTTCCAAGATGATAGAGCAGCAAAGCTAAAAGCACTCTACCAGACTCTGTTCTTGTATTGGGAACATTATATTAAATTCAGTTCAAACCTTCAACCCTAATGCCCATGATTCTGTGATGTGAATAAAGTGCCTAAGTACAGGATATTGGTAGATGCTGTGTATATGCTTCATAGGTAAACGCATACCAATGTGTCTGTCTCTTTACAGTTTTAGTTCTACATTTTAAACTAATTCCCATTTACAATGACCTGGCCAAAGGCATAACAATTGTAAGACAAAAATTAGTTACACAAATATAATCACAAACACAAGGCACACTGGAATAGGCCAGAGATCAATAAATAACACCAATAAGTTAAACCATAGAACACGATAGAAATATTCAGATACTGTACATAAGGTACATTGATGCTCCCCATATTAGCTAATACTATACAGGTGCATCTCACAAAATTTCATATCGAGGAAAAGCACCAGTATAATCACCTGCTAACTACATTGTCCATATGTGTATATATAGTATGCAGGTGCATCTCAAAAAATTGGAATATCGTGGAAAAGTTCATTTTTTCAGAAATGTCGACCTGAGAAGAGCTCTAATCAACTAATTAACTCAAAACACCTGCAAAAGTTTCCCAAGTATGTGATTTTATTTACTCAATACTTGGTCGGGTCTCTTTTGCACAAATTACTGCATCAATGCGGCATGGCATGGAGGCAATCAGCCTGTGGCACTGCTAAGGTGTTATGGAAGCCCAGGTTGCTTTGATAGCGGCCTTCAGCTCGTCTGTGTTGTTGGGTCTGGTGTATCTCATTTTCCACTTGACAATACCTCATGGATTCTCTATAGGTTTCAGGTCAGGCGAGATGGCTGGCCAATCAAGCACAGTAATGCCATGGGCAGCAAACCAGTTACCAGTCGTTGTGGCACTGTGGGCAGGTGCCAAGTCCTGCTGGAAAAGGAAATCCGCATGTCCATAAAGCCTGTCAGCAGATGGAAGCATGAAGTGCTCTAAAATCTCCTGGTAGATGGCTGCATTGACTCTGGACTTGATAAAACACAGTGGACCAACACCAACAGATGACATGGCACCCCTAATCCTCACTGACTGTGGAAGCTTCACACTGGACTTCAAGCAACATGGATTCTGTGCCTCTCCACTCTTCCTCCAGACACTGGGACCTTGATTTCCAAATGAAATGCAAAATTTACTTTCATCTGAAGAGAGGACTTTGGACCACTGAGCAACAGTCCAGTTCTTGTTCTCCTTCGCCCAGGTAAGACGCTTCTGACACTGTCTCTGGTTCAAGAGTGGTTTGACACTAGGAATGTGGCACTTGTAGCCCATTTCCTGGACACGTCTGTGCATGGTGGCTCTTGATGCACTGACTCCAGCCTCAGTCCACTCCTTGTGAATCTCCCCCAAGTTCTTGAATCGGCTTTGCTTGACAACCCTCTCAAGGCTGTGGTCATCCCTGTTGCTAGTGCACCTTTTCCTACCACACTTTTTCCTTCCAGTCAACTTTCCATGAATATGCTTTGATACAGCACTCTGCGAACAGCCGGCCCTTTCAGCAATGACCTTCTGTGGCTTACCCTCCTCGTGGAGGGTGTCAATGAGTGTCAAGTCAGCTGTCTTCCCGATGATTTTGGTTTTGTGTACTGAACCAGACTGAGAGATTGAAGGCTCAGGGAGTTAATTAGCGGATTAAACCTCTTCTCAGGTCGACATTTCTGTATTGTAAATTTTTTATTCTAATCTTTTGAGATACCGGATTTTTGATTTCCATGAGCTGTAAGCCGTAATCATCAAGACTGAAACAAAAAAGGTTTGAAATGTTTCACTTTATGTGTAATGAATGTAGAACATATGAAGGTGTCACTTTTTGATTTCAATTACGGAAAAAAATGAACTTTTCCATGATATTCCAATTTTCTGAGATGCACCTGTATACAGTATATATATATACATATGGATAATGTAGTTAGCAGGTGATTATGCCGGTGCAGTTAGTGTTTCTGTCATGCTAACTGATTCAAGATACAGTAAGTTGTAAGAGGTCTTGTCTTTGTTACAAATCAGAGCGCATGAGAGTGTCTAGTGTGTGCAAACAAGACCCTGGGGTGTTCATGGACAGAACATCACCTAACGTCTGGGGAGTATTTAGGTGATGATGTGTGCCCAAAATTTCTCATTTTAAACATTTCAGTTTCTGGGAAAAGTGGAGACTGTAAATGACTGAGGCATCTAAGTACTAAACCCTCTGTGTTCTCTTTCCCTTTAACAACATCTACAGGTCATTAAGCTTCTGACTGTCCCAATTCATCAGAAGGCCTGCAGCCTTTTTCACTTTACTGTGGACGCTAATAAAACAGGTGCTGAATCATGTGTGCCTTGTACCTTTCCCAGAAAATAACCAAGTTTGCTTTACACTTTGTTACTAGCAGTATAACACTTTGCATGCCAGTGCTGAATTGCCTCTAAGAGCTAAACAGAGTCAGTCTCTGGATGTGCAACCAGATGCACCTGAAAGTGGTGTTGATAGGCTCAAATGGGGCTCCTCTAGTCTAAATATCAAATCCCAGTGCCCCAGGGCAATGAATGCAGGGGTAGGGTACTCGGGTGGAGACCTTTGGATTGGGATATCAATGGTGTCCCGATTCTCGGTGTTCACTAAAGATCTCATGGTACTGATTGTAAGAATTGGGGTTGTTTTATCTGGTGTCCTGGCTACATTTTCCGATCTGGCCCTCATACCTAAAATCATCCCCAGCTTCTAATAATGGTCTCATTATTCCCTTCTCCGACCCCCCTAACTAAAATAGGTGGTGCTAAAACTGCTAAATGTATGCAATCACAAAACATTTGTGGCCACTAAATGACTAGAATATCAATGTGAAATAAGAAGAAACTGCAATTGTATAGAGCTGAACTCCACTAGGACGTCCAAATGACCCCACACGCATTCAGGCAGCTGGTCCAGAAAGCTCCTACACCTTCAAGACATCACTTGTGTGCCCTTCACCCTGAAGTTCTGATTATGTGGTTCCTACTAATCAATGCACCTAAAGGTTCCACAAACAGTAACCCAACTATACCTAACATAATTCGGAAGTGCCCCTTACATTTACCAAAAGTCACTTAAAATCTTACGCTGGAGCTCTGCAGTCCAGACCACCAGGCCTCTAGGACAGGGCAATTTATCTCGAACTGTGTTTACGGATTGATAATGCCCCTTTGATAAATTCTGAACATCAATATAAAAACATCCCAGTTAATAACGTGGTTAATATTAACTTCACTGATTGATAAATCAGCTTTCTTTTTGCTACCCTCAGCTGTCTGTAAAAACACACACAATGGAGTCAGCTATGCCAATAATCAACTTATTTATATAGATCTATATCTGATCTATATAAAATCTATTTTATTTAGCTTGCAACATCATGTGCTGATAGTAGACAAGACTAAGATACTACTCTAATGCTCTAGAGTAGCCTATTTGCGCAAGCTACTGGTAGATGGGATTTCCACCACATGAAAGCCACATGGCAATGCTAATGAGGTATTGTGTTTTTGGTGACATTTTCAATCACTCAAATTTACTTTATTTGGCACCACAGGGAGGGATAAAGCAGTTACTGACTTGATTAAAAACAGATTTCTTTGTGAAAACAAAGTTGGTTTGTTTCCTTCTCTGATTTGAGAATCCAAAATGTTCAATTTCCTTCCACCAGCCAATTAGATTCAGTCTACATAAGCACAGATCACTAGTCTAATGTCAAAGGGTTTACATAGTTACTTTTGAAACCAGATTGATCTTTAATTGTCTGAATGAGCAGATACAGCTCTCTTCTGATAGAGAAGAACCTTCTCTGCATAAAAGCTTTCAATTAAAATAATGCCCTGACATAATACATAAAAATAGGGCAGAGGAATGTAAATATCAAAAATAAACCAAGTGTGATGCAGGTCAATAGAAATATGCCATGCATTGAAAAAATATATATTCTGGTTACATGTTTGGAGTACTTTGGTTCCTTTGCATACATGTTTGGAGTACCTTTGGGTTATTTGGGGTACATGTTTGGAGTACCTTTGGGTTATTTTTGGTACATGTTTGGAGTACCTTTGGGTTATTTTGGGTCCTTGTTTGGAGTACCTTTGGGTATTTTGGGTACATGTTTGGAGTACTTTGGGTATTTTGGGTACATATTTGGAGTACCTTTGGGTTATTTTGGGTACATATTTGGAGTACCTTTGGGCTATTTTGGGTACATATTTGGAGTACCTTTGGGCTATTTTGGGTACATGTTTGGAGAACCTTTGGGTTATTTTGGGTACATATTTTATCTGGTATTTATTTATTTTATCGAGTAACTTTGGGTTATTTTGGGTACATATTTGGAGTACCTTTGGGTTATTTTGGGTACACATTTGTAGTACCTTTGGGTTATTTTGGGTACACGTTTGGAGTACATTTGGGATATTTTGGGTACACGTTTGGAGTACATTTGGGATATTTTGGGTAGTTTATGGTGATTAGTAGGACCCAATGATGCTGCCTGTCAACAACTTAATCTGTACAAGCTTGCTAGCGCTGCAGAGGTGAACTAAGTATGGTGGAGGCCTGCTGTGAAGTAGCGCTGCCCTGTCTATCATTGAGGAAGACACTATGAGAGGACAACGGAGACAGCCATAGTGCACTATCATTTAAAGGAAGTTCAAAGGGCAGGTACTGAAGAAATACTTTCATAGACTAAAGTACTTCCTTCCAACTTCTATTTTGTAATTATTCATTTTTTTTATCTGGTTTGTTCAAACACTGCCTTTGTCCTTTTTAAAGTGCCGGAAGGTACAGATCTTTGGCAGGTGAGAGGTGTGCAGAGCACACACCCTGACTACTCAACACTTCCTCTAGCTATTTGGACTGTATGGGTGCAATCAAAATGACAGATTTATATATATTCAGTGAGTTGTGCAATCGTCTTTATTAGTCATTTATCATCTTGAAGGAGTTTGTTTAGTGAGATTATACAAAAAAAATCACAAAGTATATTACAGTTCAATTGTAGAAAATGACTGCCAAACAATATCCATCATGATAATTCTATGCCTTGATATGTCCTAAAATGTATACCTTGGGGCGAATGTAGCTCCTTCTTACACATTTGAGTGATCTGCCTTTGAATCACTGAAGACAAACAAAACCTTGTACCACTGATTATTTTCATAGTTCCCCATAATTTACTTTTACACAGGATACTCCTCTCTGGTTACTCGTGTACATTCACGTCACTGCACGGACATGGTTTCAAGTGACATGGGATCTGCACCAGTCGGGGGGCAAGTCACTACATGCTCCGAACTACGCGTCTTGGAATGTGGCCAAGATCAGTAAGGACAGAAACACAGCCACAACATGTCTTCACAAACTGATTACAGTCACATTTCAATATAAAAACTTCTAATTACTTGGCCCACTTCTAACAGCAGCGCTGCATGCATGATTACAAGGTCAGGGTTAAGATTGTTGTGCTGGTAACCCCGGGTTACAGGGTACTGTTTATCATTTGTATCACAGCTACTGGGAATAGCCTAAACTCATTGCCACCATCCAATATCCAATCTGTGCAAGACACAAGCCAACTCAATGACCCAAGTTGAAATGTCTGCGTAGGGCCTGTCAACAGGTGGGAGGGGAGAGACGGCTTGTAGAACAAACTTTGGCTGTCAAGCTGAATAGAATGAAAGATGGAGTTTAACAAACGGGGGTGGCACATGATAGATTGGGCTTGTCGATGTCATCTCATTAGCCAGCAGGCCTCCCGAGATGTTGTAATGCTGTCATCTATGAGCTCTAATGAGAAACAGCTAAGCAGATGTTTGGCTTCCTGGTGTGGGGGAAAAAGGAAAAAAGGGCCCCACACCTTCACTGATAACTGGCTGACCTGTTGCCCAACTACAAACAATTCAGATGGAAGTTGGTTGATGTATTAGGCTTCTCTTCAAGACCCACTGTGACGTAGTCCTTACCCAGTTCTTTGTCCTCATTGACTGCGTTGTTCCTGTAGAATGTTCTAGGACGAGCACAGACGGGGCAGGAGGGATAACTCTTGAATCACTTTTTGACCGATACAATCCGTGGGACAGAAATGCCTCGTGCAATATTTGACATTTTGTTTCTGCTGCCAGTGTCAGACTGCATTATCAGACAGCCATGCCTGCCAATAAGACAAACTAAGACTTGCTCCTTTACAACCAGTCCACTAAACCAATGTGTCTTCATGAATGAAAAGGTGAATCCTGAATGCATTGACACGCCATTCCGTCTGAACCGCTCGCCTCGCGTATCTCCTCAGCTCAATACAGTGTGTTGTGACTAAGAGATTTAGCTAACAGCCCAACGTGTATTCTCATTACCTTTGGGTTCTGGGTAATAAATAGTCTCCCGGGGGAACTAGTGTGGGTTCCACGAAGGGCAGCATGTGTACGTAAAACCTATTTGAGCTTGGGAAAAGCCATGCATTCTCCAAATAGTACACTGATTAGGTTACGGACTCTGTATGTTAGTGGCGTTCTGTGATATATCAAATCTCTCCATGTGCAACGCGACAAAAGCTAGCTAACCGTGGCCCTGGCAAGACCTGTGATTACTGGGACAGGTGCTGTTTTACTTTTCCCATAAATATATTATGGCTGGCACATTTCTGGCATATGGTTAATGGTTTCTAGATTTTTCTCACTCAGTTCAAATGACAGTCAAAGCAGTAACAGAAGTGATTTGATCTCTATAGACCCCTTTTTAAGCATAAAATAGCTTAAAGTGGAACAGAACCCAAGCCAGTGAAAAAACATTATACATATATATGAACCATATGTGAACCCATGAGTGAGTTCACCTTCCAATATGACTTAGAGTGTCATGAAATCAATGCATGGACCCAAGGCCGAGTTTTAAGAAGAAATGTAGTGCAATGGTGCATGATTGATTGAAACTTTGAACTGCACGAAAATCCTCTCCTCGTTGATGACCCATATGAGGCCAGTCATGTTGGAACAGCTAATCTGGGGTTCCTGTGAAACTCACCTAAAGTGACCACCTCCAAACCTTTCCAATGAAAGACACAGTATTGGTACTCCCTTTCTGACAACTCAAAGTAGCCTTTAACTTCAGCAAAAAGTTGATTTCACCCTGATATTGTTGCCGTAATTCAGCAGAAAATGCATCCCTACTTTGAAGAATTAGATTACAAATAAGGTCAGTTGAGAGAAAATTAGTCCACAAATGTAAACCCATTTCCCAAATGCAAACATGGGCAGAGTCCTGAAGTTACAACTTATTTCAATTTACAGTGTTGTTTACCGTGTTTCACAAAGTGGCCTCAGACCGTTAGGGTGGAGGAGAACATTCTAGAGCAATGCTAGAGGCAAAGGTGCCAGACTGCTCAGTCAGTATACGTCCTGCCAGCGGGTATCTTTCATCTCAGTCCTGCCACCCTGAACCATGCCAAAACAGAGGCAAGATTGTTATTTTGTGTGTGCGGCCTGCTTGAAGCATAGATTGGAGTCATTCTCATTAAACACAATCAGATACGTATTCAGGATTATTCCTGGAATTATGGAATAGGAGTTGACAAATGTAATCATTCATATTTTGCTGTGAGGTCAGTGATTGGACTGTGACCTGTCCCTATTTAACCAGCTGTGATCTCACTATAGACATTCTAATTCCTTCCCATGGCTGCACCATGCAAGCACAGAATCAAGTTGTGTCTGCCAGTTATCCACTGAAGCCACACCTGCACCACTTTTCACTAACTGTTTGAGGTCAAGCTTCTTGTCAATCAGCTGCAAGGTAAAGCCGAGCCCCATGCATTGAAGAGGAGAAGGAACAGGATACTTTCAAATAGTTCTCTGACAGGGGGCGATGACATCTGCCAAACTATGCAGACGTACCCTCCAGAGACGGTAACCAAGGTCAACTCATCACATCTACCTTCTGCCAAAATTCTAAGTCCAATGGAATTCAGTTGGGTTTTGAAAACAGCCAATATCCCCACAGACATACTTAAGTGAGTGCAGAGCTGTTCCAACCATGCACTAATCCTCCAACACAGGTACAGTACCAGTAATCCAGATTGTGTCAGCTTGCATGCATCAATACCAGCTGTAATTACCCCCAACACACATTTACACAACACATTTCAATATTTCTCATTTAGTCATTTAAGGCGTTTCACCTTGAGACATATTCCAAAATAATTTAGGCCTACATCATGCAATGATTCAAATAAAAACACAACCCTTTACTCTACTGTAGTTTACTGACAGGACATAAGTACCATTGATTTTGAAAATGTCTATCAATAACTTTGTTTCCATAGCACTGAGCCCATAAAAACCACTGGCAGAGATGCAGCTGAGGAAAGAGAAACTTGGGGAAAAAAATGGCCTGAGGAGTGTATTTCATATCAAGCTAAATCTATTTCTATTTTTCTATTAGCTAGCTTAAGTTAGCTTCACATTCCATCTCAGGATTCACCATGCTATGAGGATAGATATTAGTGGTCTGTCTGTGGGTAACTTTATCAGGCTTGTAAATGCATGCAGCCTGTGGCTAGTCGAACATTGAAGTCAATGATTAACTGTCAATCCATGGCTGATTCAGTGCCAAAGTTGAAATTTTTACCAAAAAATGAAAAAGTTATCTTGTTAATTCAGCATTTGTGTGGAATGGGAATTATATAATGGGAAATATATTGTTCTTACTGTCTTTGTTGTGCTTTAGTGTAGCATTGTTTTTACTGGGTGTTAACTGTCAAATGCATGTCCCCACAAAATGTGTGTTGTCAGGAATGTTAATATTACTGTTTTTAACACACAAATGTTATGATTAGCACAATATTTAGTCAGTCATCTTCCTCAAGTGACACCAAAATCTATGGGAGAGAAGAAATCTAATGTAATTGGTCCCTAAACCACTTGCAGCTCTGTCATTTCATTCAAAGTCAAGTGAATTATGACTTAACCATGATGTTAGATATGAAGATAATTAATACCATTTTAAATGTCTTTTGCTCATAGGGATGTCAATACTGAACTCCGATTTGACTGCATCTACCAGTCTAACTCTTCTTTCTTGCACCATAGTACAACTCTCATAAGCAAATGGCAGGTATTTGTGCTGACAGGTAATCTTGATTTAAGGCAGACATACTGCACCCTTCATGTCTAGACAGCACCAGGCAGACACTTTCATCTCTCCCATTCAATTTCGATGTTGGCGTTGGGCTATTTATAGTGGTGTTTATATAACAATTCTGCTTATGTTATTGTCTCCTTTGGTACACTCTGCTTGGACACGGCTCCGCCCCCAACCAAGTCCTGCATTGTCATCTCTAGGCAGGTGCTTGGGGTTAGCCAATTGTAGCAGTATGAGTGCACTGGGTTCCATGAGCATCGAGGGCCCCCCAGATATCTGCAGCCAGGAATCTTGCATGCCAGGCTGCCTAGATACCTGCAGGCCGTGCCCTATATGGTGGGGCCCCCAGATATTTATACAGACAGGGCCCCCTGAGGTATTTGTATTAGGGCTCTACGTGCAAGGGCCCTGGATATTTGGGATAGTCAAACATATTTTCTCTATACTCCTGATTTTTGGCCCTACCAGGCCTGTTGCAATTGCTGCGCTCTACTAAATGCATAACAGTCCCAAATAATATTAGGGGACACGGTATTTACAGACAGAAGGGGATAATGTATTTACAGACAGAAGGGGATACTGTATTTACAGACAGAAGGGGATAATGTATTTACAGACAGAATGGGGACACTGGGGATACTGTATTTACAGACAAAAGGGGGACACTGGGGATACAGTATTTACAGTCAGAAGGGGGATACTGTATTTACAGACAGAAGGGTATACTGTATTTGCAGACAGAAGGGGGATACTGTATTTGCAGACAGAAGGTGATACTATATTTACAGACAGAAGGGGGATACTGTATTTGCAGACAGAAGGGGGACACTGTATTTGCAGACAGTGTATTTGGAGACAGAAGGGGATACTGTATTTACAGACAGAAGGGGGATACTGGGAATACTGTATTTGCAGACAGAAGGGGATACTGTATTTACAGACAGAAGGGGGATACTGTATTTACAGACAGAGGGGGGATACTGGGGATACAGTATTTACAGTCAGAAAGGGGATACTGTATTTACAGACAGAAGGGTGTACTGTATTTGCAGACAGAAGGGGGATATTGTATTTGCAGACAGAAGG
>JACXGI010012045.1:0-23860 GCA_016801175.1 Esox masquinongy | reverse complement strand
GCATTCTTTCTCCTCCAAACACGACGAGTTGAGTTTTTACCAAAAAGTTCTATTTTGGTTTCATCTGACCATATGACATTCTCCCAATCCTCTTCTGGATCATCCAAATGCTCTCTAGCAAACCTCAGACGGGCCTGGACATAAACTGGCTTAAGCAGGGGGACACGTCTGGCACTGCAGGATTTGAGTCCCTGGCGGCATAGTGTGTTACTGATGGTAGCCTTTGTCACTTTGGTCCCAGCTCTCTGCAGGTCATTCACTAGGTCCCCGTGTGGTTCTGGGATTTTTGCTCACCGTTCTTGTGATCATTTTGACCCCACGGGGTGAGATCTTGCGTGGAGCCCCGGATCGAGGGAGATTATCAGTGTTCTTGTATGTCTTCCATTTTCTTGTAATTGCTCCCACAGTTGATTTCTTCACACCAAGCTGCTTACCTATAGCAGATTCAGTCTTCCCAGCCTGGTGCAGGTCTACAATTTTGTTTCTGGTGTCCTTTGACAGCTCTTTGGTCTTGGCCATAGTGGAGTTTGGAGTGTGACTGTTTGAGGTTGTGGACAGGTGTCTTTTATACTGATAACAAGTTCAAACAGGTGCCATTAATACAGGTAACGAGTGGAGGACAGAGAAGCCTCTTAAAGAAGAAGTTACAGGTCTGTGAGAGCCAGAAATCTTGCTTGTTTGTAGGTGACCAAATACTTATTTTACAGAGGAATTTACCAATAAATTCATTAAAAATCCCACAATGTGATTCTCTGGATTTTTTTTCTCATTTTGTCTCTCATAGTTGAAGTGTACCTGTGATGAAAATTACAGGCCTCTCTCATCTTTTTAAGTGGGAGAACTTGCACAATTGGTGGCTGACTAAATACTTTTTTGCCCCACTGTAAATCCATATTGTTTATGTGGCATTAGTTTGTGATGGGGGACAACGGTCAGTCTAAACAATATTCTCAGGTATCCTTTTGAATCCAAGTTTATGCTCTCTCTAAATTCAATGGTGTTCTGTTTAACCTTAGAAGGACATGAGCCCTTGGACCACACCTCAGGACTACCTGGCCCAAATGACCCGTAGCTGTTTCAGACCAAAGCCCTCTTGGTTGTGTTGCAGATTAAGTTGCTGCCTGGTGATTCCTGCTGCCACAGCCCACAACCCACATGATCGTCCCTGTCCTTTTCTACCTGGTTATGCTGCTGAGTGGATTCTGCCTAGAAACTCTGGACACAGCCCACATCCACTTATTGACCTGCTTGTCAACTGAACAAGAGAAAACAGCACAGAGGGAATACCTGAACTGTAAGCTACGTTATATTTTAGCCTGTATTGTGAATGGGTTGATGTTACACAAGATAGTTAGATAATGTCTTATGAATCATGTTTGTGTTTAGTGGAACTTACTGTGTTGTACTATGAGATTATATCTTTATTTGCAGAAAAATTTAATAACACCTAATAGTGAACTCTTTTCTTAGGACTACAAGGCCAGTAGGCCTATAGATGTATACTACATTATTGAAGTAACAATGTTTGAATTGAAAATAATTGGGGTAGAGTCATCTCTTATTATTTTTAAGTCTTTACCAAAGACTTATGAAGGTGGAAGTTCTATGACCGCCATCCCCATCCCTATGTCACCCTTCTACAGCTCATGGATAAGTCATGTCATGACATCACTGGTGACCAATGTCACGTTTGGATTTGCCATGCCAAAAGATTCTTCCCATAGTGCATGAAAAATGAAGATATTCATTGTTACGTTGACAAGATATCATGGCCAAATGCCAAAAACAGGATTCATGCAAATTAGTTTAGTGTGTGCTAAACATTGACATTTCTTTTATTTCTTTGTGATAGTATTTGTTACAACTGACTAGACAAAACAACATGCTGCAATAAAAGTTACCTTTTTTGCATCAATGATTGTAGATGTCTTCATTGATCACACTTTTGATTATGGGATAGAAATTATGGAAATTATTTTCTGTCAGTCGTGATGGGTAATGTGCAGTTATAGATTTGCCTAATGCATAAACAGTGACATAAACTGTAACAGATTACCGTTAGCACTTCAAAGAGTCATTTTAAAACACGTCTTACATTGTTTGGGCTTGGACTAACTGATTGTTACAATGACTTAACTGAAAGGATTGCATTATGTGATGTTTCGATAACTTAACAAATATACTTGCTGTATTTCACCAAAAACTTTGTGGTTGAATCACTGATCTTGTGGTGAAAGATGTTTACAAACAAAATGAAATCAAAATCAGTTGTTTTGAATGAAAAATTTTATGATTTATGAGTATAATCTGTTTGGAGTCTTGTACTAAGTGTTTTGAAACACTGCTCCATACTTCTGATCATAATACCAATGTGACTTAAAAAAACTGTAACATTTAGATTGTAGTCAATCGAATACGCTCTTATCCAAAGCGAATTACAGTTTAGTGCAATCACCTTAAGACAGCTACAGTAGGTGGGACAACCAAACAACCTACATTGAGTAAACCTTACTCAAAAAAGGAGCAAGAAGAGAAATAGAAGAAATTGCATATATTAATTCACCGAATAAAACTGTGCAGGGACATGGAGACATTATAGATACTCTTATAGATGTTGTCAGAAAATTGTCAGGAACTCTGCTTTCCTTGCTTCAGGGGGAAGCCAGAATTGCAGTGCAAGGACAAAGTAGAGCTTTGAGTGTGGTAAGCTAAAGCAGCCTCCTGTAGCAGGGGAACGGCCAAAAGACCATAGGTGTCAGAATGAAGGGCTAGAGTAGGCATGAAGGATTTTATCATTTCTTGATGGTAGTGAGGCAAGTGCCACGGTCTTGCTGTAGATGCAAGCGTAAACTGGAAGCCAGTGTCCTGTGCAAAATATTGATCGGGGTGACATGGGAGAACTTCAGAAGGTTGAACAGCCAACAGGCTGCTGCATTCTGGATCAGCTGAAGTGGTTTCATGGCACACGCGGAGAGCCCTACCAACAAAGAGTTGCAGTAGTCCAGATGTGAGATGTGACAAATGCCTTGAGTCGAACTTGTGCTTTTTCCTGTGTGAGGTAAAGTCACACGAATGTTGTAGAGCTTGAACCTGCAAGAGTGAGTCATCATCTTGATGTTGCAAGTACGACAGTCGTCCAGGATCATGCAAAGATCCTTCACACCATGACAGAAGTCTCGAAGTGGACAGTCATTTCCTCCAGAGGAAGTTTGAGTTGGCGAATCTACATCCAAGCAGAAGATGTCTGGCAGGAATGCATTTATGTCTGGCAGATGTCACCACCTCGGTGTCAGAAGGGACGAAAGAGAAAAATATGTCAGTGTCATCCACATAGCAATGACAGGAGACCATGTAAGAAAATGACAGAGGTCCTGTGGGACACCAGTAGTAAGAGTGGTATCCCCAGGCAGGAGCAGCCTGTGAGGTAGAATTCAGTTCAAGAGTGTACATAGCCTGAGACACTCAGCCGGATAAGAGGATTTAATGGTCTCCGGGATGCAGGCCTTCTAGGCAGAGTTGCAAAGAGAAAGCCACAACTCAGACTGGCCAATAAAAAGAAAATATTAAAATGGGCAAAAGAACACAGACACTGGACAGAAGAAGATTGGGAAAAAAGGCCAGTATCCCGGAGTTGCCTGTTCACGGTTGATGTTGAGACTGATGGTTTGTGGGTATTATTTAATGAAGCTGCCAGTTGAGGACCTGTGAGACATCTGTTTCTCAAACTAGACACTCTAATGTATTTGTCCTCTTGCTCAGTCATGCACAGGGGCCTCCCACTCCTCTTTCTATTCTGGTTAAAGCCAGTTTGCACCTTTTCTGTGTAGGGAGTAGTATACAGCGTTGCTCAAAATCTTCAGTTTATTGGCAATTTCTGACATGGAATAGCCTTAATTTCTCAGAACAAGCATAGACTGATGAATTTCAGAAGAAAGTTCTTTGTTTCTGGCTATTTTGAGCCTGAAATCAAACGCACAATTGCTGATGCTCCTGATACTCAACTAGTTTAAAAAAGGTCAGTTTTATTTCTTCTTTAATCAACAGTTTTCAGCAGTGTTAACATAATTGCAAAAGGGTTTTCTAATGATCAATTAGCCTTTTAAAATGATAAACTTGGTTTAGCAAACACAACGTGCCATTGGAACACAGGACTGATGGTTATTGATAATGGGCCTCTGTACATCAATGTAGATATTCCATTAAAAATAAAGTGTTTCCAGCTACAATAGCCATTTACAACATTAACAATGTCTACACTGTATTTCTGATCAATTTGATGTTATTTTAATAGACAAAAAAGGCTTTTCTGAGAGAATTACTTGGCAGTTGCTTTAACATTTCAAAGAAGGGCCAAAAATTCTAACAAAAACCATGGAGAAATGTTTAATAGCAGTAACTCAGTTGGACGGATACGTTACATCAGCTACTGGAGAATCGTATGCCTATCAGTGAACCTGGGAGCTTCTATGCAGTTCAACCACATTTCATCAGGGCTACGTGGTGAAAAACCTGTCCAGGAACGCATTCTACTAGAGGTTTATTCAAGTATCAGAATCTTTTTTACATAATTTAGCTAAAGTACTTATGCACAGCGGCTTGCAGGAGTATTAAAGGTTAAGTGCCTTTTCAAGAGGCACAACAACAAATGTTCACCTCTCAGAAGAGATTCGAACCAGCAAACCTTCAGTTCTTGGCCCAATGCAACAACCAGTAATCTCTGCCACTCCAGAACAAACCAGAGTGGGTTCCCTTTGATGGTTTTTGTCATGAGCTCATTGGGGTCAATGTTAGTTTGTTAGGCTCTTGGTCAATATATTTTTATAGTCGAGCAGTCAAAGCTACATATTATCTTCAGAGACATTGTCATTTAAGATTCTGTATCAGTGGATATACAGTACTCATTGTGGAGATTGTTGGTTTGTCAGTCTATCTAGATTAATGGTTCTCAAAGTGAAGGGGACACAAGATGCTTTTGAGCCATACTTACAAGTGGGATACCTACTTAAATGTAATAATAATAATAATAATTGATATTTGATTGCAATAATTGATTGTTATAACTTTAATAGGTTAAATAGTACAGTAAAAATATATTGTCGGTGTACATTTCCAAAACTAAAGAATTGCACATAATGAGCAGTCATCAGTATTGGCGCGTAAACATGGGTGCGCATACTGTATAAGTAATGTTGAGAATGCGTTTGTTCTACAGACATACGTATAGTTAGCGGAGCAGTAATAGGCCATACGATTTTATGGATGTTTTAATACTTGTTACGTCTATGGAATATTGCACATTCTTGGAAATTTGATATTTGTGAGGAAAAAATGAGGTACACCTGGTTGTCAACACTCACAGCCCTTAAAGGGGCTGTGAGTGTAAAGGGATGTTGGAGAAATGCCGTCCTTTCAGACCCATCCTAAAACCTCTACTGCACAGAGGTAAGTGGTTTGATTCTATTAGATTTAGACTCCAGAGAAGTGATATCATATTTCTAGATAACATGACCTGCTTATCATGATTGACTTCAGCAAAACATTTAAAGGTTTAACATACAAATCTTGAATAAAAATGCATTGCGTTTTACGGCAGCCTAATCACTTTCTAAATCTATTGGCAGAATCTGTGAAGGGTCGGTTCCTATTATCTTAATATCTGGCTTGTAGTGTAATAATAATAATTAGTCTCTTGTGACATTTCATAATTCAGTGTGTTTTTAAAGTCTCAGACCAGCTCATATTGATGATTTACTTATAAGACATGACGTCTTCCATATGGAAAAATATCGGTTGGGCAATATTTTTTTGTGAGGAAAAGCCCTATTTGATTTTAAAAGCAACCTTGCCATGTTATAATAATCTGTCATCTGGATTCATTTTCTCCAGGCAGACGCAGACAGTATCTAATACTGAACGACCTTGAGAAAATAGGTTGCAAAAACAACACCCAGTGAGTAGACACATATATTCAATTCAATGTGACTTTTGAAACACATTGAATAGCTTCCAATGAATGAAATAAATGCTATACACATAACCATTTATGTCGTTGAGCTGGGAAAGCTTCTCTAGAGAGCATGTTTTTTTCTCAACCACAAATCGAGGGACAAGATGGAAAAGGCCCGACAGGACATGGGTTTAAGGTGCTATCAGAACTCAGGCTATGTTGAAATTGGGTGAGGCAACAAATACAGATTTTTCATCCAGGCCCCCTCCCGCCCCTCTGAGAAAATCATTTCTCAAATCTGAATTCTGCACATGCGTTATTTCACACACAGATATTCACATTTTCTGTTTACACAACCTCTTCTGAACATTCAGCCAAATCTGATCGTTATGAGGATGAAGCCTGTTTTTTTTCATAATATCTGTGATTTGAACAAACATTCAAAACACATATTTTGTATACCATATATTATGAAGCCTACAATCTTCTCTGTCTGTTTTAGAGATAATGCGTGACACAGGCAAGACACAGTTCAGATATTGCATTACGGCAATTAGCATTTTGTGTGATGATGTAATCTTCATAGTTATGCTGACATAAAGCCAGCCGTCAACCTCCTGTTTAGCCAATGATGATGAAAAAAGAAAATTATTAATGTTGACTGCCTGCTTCTTGTTTGATATGCTCGGTAGGCTACATAACTTGCATAAGAAGATGCATTTACAGTAACTCACCTCCTGAATAAAGAACTTGAACTAGAAAACCTATTTGTGTTGTGCTTGAGTTTGCCATAGGACTGTCTCTGCCGAACATACTGGTTGATCGAAAGTGAACATTTATTTCAACTGACCAATTGGTCGACATTTTAATAGACAAATAATAGACATAAGACAGTGAGTGTCTGATGCTTTAAAAGTGCGCTGAAGGTACTGTAGATTATCACAATATCACGACTACACAAAAGTGCACTAAAGGTACTGTAGATTATCACAATATCACAACTACACAAAAGTGCACCGAAGGTACTGTAGATTATCACAATATCACAACCACACAAAAGTGCACTAAAGGTACTGTAGATTATCACAATATCACAACTACACAAAAGTGCCCCAAAGGTACTGTAGATTATCACAATATCACAACTACACAAAAGGAGGATCCATATTATGATTATTAGGGGCCACTCAATTAAGATAAGCAAATAATAATCAAGATAACATAACCCAATTCTTCAACTTTTTTATGTGCAACTCGGCACATTGCGCGCTCAGGCACATGGTTGTTGGCAAGGAAATGCAGTCTTCCACAGTGCATTGTACAGACAAAAATGTCCTGGTTGAGAAAACAGTGTAATGAGAAGCAAAACGGCTTAGCAAAATGTGCATCTGAGTACAAACAAAAAATATCCTGAATCTGCTGTTGAATTGTTGTGATGAGGCAAGGCTATTAACACGTACTGGACATTGGAAATTGGGAGGGGAGGAAAATGTGGTAAAAGAAAGTATTATATTATGATGTAAACACTTGGTTTGAGGACAATCTGGTACATTCTTACAGTTCCAGAGACAGGGCTGGGTGGCAACAAGCATGGAAGCCAATTAGAGGGGCCCACAAGAACATTTGTCTTATCACTGAAAAAAATCACAAGCACTATTACTTTTTTTGTTGATGTCCTATTTACTATTTTTGAAAATACACATTTTGACATTGATAAACATTTGATAATATTAGTGATAATTATTTGTTTCATGATTCCATAATGCATTTTTAGGATCGACTTCACATTTGTATGGGTCCATTGTTACTCAGTTGGTGAGAGCATGGTGCTTACATCGACAAGGACATGGGTTCAATTCCCACTTCGAAAAAAGTATTCAAATGTTTGCACTTAATGATTTGGACAAAAGCTGTATGACTGAATCATTGGAGCCACAATAATCCTACTGCCAGCACTATCACGTCTATAGTAATAAAAATATTAAACTTGTAGATCATATTTCACATGTTTAATAAAGGAAAAACGCTCCAACAATGCATTAAAAGTGTTTGGGGAGAGAATACAAAAATTCCAAATCCCTTGAAGTCATTAAGTGGGTGTTTCTTTATCTTATTAGCCTGATAAATTTATTCTTTGGATGTCTCCCGCATTCTATAATCAGGCTATTTTTGTGAAGCTGAAAATGAGTAGCAGTAGCTAATGGGGTTCTTAGTAATACTAAATACAATTTGGTCCCTCCAGGATTGCAAGACTCCATGATCCTGCAATTGCTGAATTATTAGCTTAATCACCATTCCCTGCTTTTGATGCTTGCATATTTGATCAATCGTTGCGCAATTTTTGCATAAAACTGTCAAATCATAACAGTATTAAAACATAAAACTGACCCCTTCCCACAGTACAAAACAATATCAGCCTATCACTGCACATTTACTGCATAATATGGTTAAATCAAGCCACATGCCAAATACACTCACAATATCATCACAACTGTGTGAAAAAATTGAAAATATTGTTCAATATTGCCCAATTGGCACAATTTCAGCAAAAACATCAATCATTTTAGCCACCAGATATCACAAGAAATCTCTGCGAAATCTCTGCGAAGTCCTTGAGGGACAGACTGGATACAACATACAAACATTTTTCGACAGAATAGATCCAATGAGTCAGACAGCAGCGCAAACAATTTACTCTGAAAGGAAACCTCTAGAATTACAAAGTTTGTCCATGCTACTTCCTAGGCCCCTGCTCAAAACATAATACAACTTGAAATGGAATACCTCCACGCGAGGAGCACAAAACAAGTTTAGATTGGCTATGCCTAATGTAGGTCAGAAGTGCATGAAAAATGATGGCTAGCGGAATGAGTTGATTTAATATGGAAGCAGAACAGGCCACTACAGATGCCTCGTTTCTTTGCATCTGAGTGAATGAGGGAAATCCCATTCTGTGGTTTGGCTGGCAAATGATCTGTGTGTCGGGGGGAGACATGCATACAGCAAGCTGATTTACAGCTTCGGCCTACTTCCCCGCACTGTAATTGATTTCGAAGCTCCGTTGGCTTTGGGGGTAAAAGCTAGTCCAGATTTACCTGACAGAGGTGACGGGGACAAGCAGGCCCTTGTACTGATCACATGGCCATGTGTCTTCATGATGGACGCATCGTCTCAAAATGGTTACAAACGGGTCCACAGTTCCTTTTCTAAGGGGACAAAATCATTGCCCTATTGCGCCCTGTGGGAAATCACTGGATAACTAAATGTACTATTTATACATTTCTTCTAGGTGATATGTTTTACTATGTCTTATCTATTTCTAGCTCAGACCTTTTGGCTTAGACGATTTTTTATTCCTGTTAGAACGATAAATATTATCTGCAGTAAAGTGTGACACCACATTGGTATTCTGCTGTATGTCTCTGTTTAGAAAAAAAAGAAAAAGGGTGCAGTATCAACGCACACGAAAGCCCTCCTCTGTGAATGAGGAAACAAAGGGAGGTGTGGGGGAAGGGGTCTGAACCTGATTCTGGCAGCGGATGACTTCCATGGTCATATTATACTTTGACATGAAACCATTTGGCCCAGGGTGTATTGATCACTCTGAGGTTAGCATACAGCCTACTGCTGAAATATCATTATGTAGCAATAAGCTACATTATTGTGTTGCTATGGTCACAGAAATCAGCTAGAGTCAAGTAGCAGCATGATATTCAGAAATATGAAAGGATGAACGCGGAAACCATATCAACATGCGGTAAAACATTGACATTTGCTATCTGTATGAGCAAACATTTCACGTCTCTGAAAAAATTCCCCTTAAACTCAGTAGGTGGCATTTACAAGTCTGATGTTGACGCAATGTGCTGGTGGCAGCAACAGACCAAGCCATAAAACAGTTCTAATACCGTATGGTTAGGGTGGGCCTAATTTAATTTAAAAAAAATATATATATATATTCATAATCAACAGTCTATCCAACAATCTCATTCAAACCCCTTAACGGTAAGCATTCAGAGACAGTACATCAAGCTGTGCGGAAATGTACTGTAGATAAGCGCAACTCTTCCCCCCCAAATAATTAATGAAAACGAATGTCAGTTCAGATAATGGCTCAGAATTACAACCAAATCCCGAAGGAATCCCTCAAACCCATCGTTTAATTTCACAAACCTATCAGGTGCAACGGTAGGGCATTCAAATGGAAAACCAGGACCATTCAGTTAACACGTTCAAGCCCACAGAGTGGTTGGCTCACCTTCGTGGCAGTAGTACCCCTTGTAGCCAGTGTTGGTACAGTCACACAGGACCTCACCCAGGTGAACGGAGCAGACCCCTCTGTTGTTGCAGGGGTTCTGTTTAGTACACAGGTATTCCAAATCGTTCTGAACACTCTGACCGTCCAACAGTACAGGGAGGGAGTCCCCAAGCTTCAGGTTGACAATCAGGCCCCGGAACGGCGGCTCGTATTTCACGGTGCTAGACGTGAGGGCGGAGAGTCGCACATCTGGCGAGATGCCGCCCACATAAAGGTCACTGGCCACCACCATCTCACCCCGTTTGGACTTGACCTCGGCCGACTTCTCTTCGTTGTCCACCGCCAGGCGGGTTTCCCTGTAGTTGCGGCTGAGCAGCACGCGGTGCCAGCGCTGGTCATCGACGCGGGTCTCCGTGTGCAGGGAGGCGGGCTCGGCGCAGTGGATGGCGAAGCGCAGGTGCAGCCGGCCGTCCGTTATCAGGAGCTCCAGGAAGTCGCAGTTGCCGCCGTCATCCAGGTACAGCACCAGGCCCTTGGTGATGTTGGTCTTCAGGGTGAAGCTCAGCTCACCTGTGACCTTGGCCTCCCAGCGACCGTAACGCGCCCACTGGCCGGGGACTCCCTCATACTCCAGCGCCGCGGCCATGACTGCCAACATCAGGCCGGTCGATACCAGGGCCCACACGGACCGGCCCTCAAATCTCCCCTTGCCGCTTATCATCTTTAACTTCTGGCCCTAATCCCTCCAACTAGGTCTCGTTGCTTTTAATCCACCGCCGCTGAGAGAGGTGGAAATGATCTCCAGTCTGCGGTGTCGTGTTTTCCCTAAGGTGTACAGAAATGATATGATTCCAATGCTTCTATTTAGCTTTGGCCGTCTATCCTGATTCTCTTCTTAGCCTCTCCATTGAGTGAATAAAAAGGGAATACAATTCCAAAAATGGCGAATTGTGTCACTAATATCCAGAGAACTCTCTACTAGAAGGTTTCTGGTGACATGGTAGAATCTCTTTAGAAATCTAGGAAATGACACTTCAGGAAGCAAGGAACTTGCGCATATGCCTATGTTTAGTAATCTAGGAACTAGTGCATAAGCTATGTTTAGGAATCTAGGAACTAGTGCATAATCTATGTTTAGGAATATAGGAACTAATGCATAAGCTATGTTTAGGAATCTAGGATCTAGTTCATAAGCTATGTTTAGGAATCTAGGAACTAGTGCTTAACCTTTATGAGTCTCAGAACTAGTACATAACTGTTTAGGAGTCTAGGAATTAGCACATTTACAAAATCAAGTAAGTGGGGATTGCTGCAGTATGCTGAAGAGAGCTGATTAGGGCGACGGGTCAAAAACAGGACAAACCAACAAAAAAATGTCAATGCTTTCTGTTCCTCTTCCCTTTGCTTATCAACCAAATATCCTGGCGTCCTTCCAGCAGCAGTCCAGTCTGGTCTCCAGGAGTTAGCTAGGCACAGAGCCCAGCAGAAACAGGTGCAGGCCGCATCTTCCTCAATGTCCCACTGCTCTGAAACACATACAAGAAGAATACGTTACAAGAGTAATGAAAGATAATTGACAGCATAGCATCTTATTAAAACTCTAGCCACTGGAGTTTTCTAATCTACTGAAGCTACAGTGTGTAAATCATACAAACCAAAATAATGACACAAAATAATGCACTAGAAAAATTAAAGTTTTAACCATAAAAACTGCATTTAATCTTTTGTAGCTGTATAAATCATATAATTACATAATTGCATAATAAATCATATAATTCAACACAGCAGAGAAAAATAAGAAGAGAGAGAGGGAGAGAGACAGAGAGAAAATGAGAGTACTTCAGTATTGCATTGCTTTATTTATAAGTCCCCCCGGCGACACAACAGAGAACCCTGAGAGACACGGGAGAAAAAGTTATTTTAGTTACAAGACCAGTGGAGGCTTGGAAGAGAAGAAGAGACTCAAGCTTTCTCAATCATAGGGTTTGGGAGCTTTATGGGTATCAATACAGATCGTAAGAGGGAGAAAGAGTTTAAGAGAGAGAGAGAAATATTCAGAGAGAGAAACAGACAGAAAAAGAGAGCAGTTTGCTGTGCTGATGTCGTGCATCTATTTAAAAATGAAATCTGTTTTTTGCAATATTATCATTGTGAGTGATGTGACCTTTCTCAAAAGGTCATTGGTCAAAACGATGCCAGAATCACTTGGGGAAAAACTAGCAACGCAAACGTTCCATTTCCCAGTCCTCTGGGATTAGCATTATCAGGATTTCTCGCACTCTGTCAAGTTCCAGTGTTCTTAAAGTGCTTAAGTGTCCTTGTATGTGACACCTAACAGGATTCCCATTGCATAATCAGCAGTAAATGAGCAGAGTTTGGAGTTAGAGCTATTTAAGTCTTCAAACAGCTACGGTTTCAGACATTTCGAATGGATGTAGAGTTTGAGCATAGCCTGAAAATAAGGATGGTCATTCTCCCCTCTGCCACTTCCTAGGCAAGCACTTGGTTCAAGAAGATGATGAAAGCTTGGACTGGAAGCCAGCAGAGTGTGCAGAGGAAGAGTGTGGCGTGGGACAACTTAGGAAAGTTGAAAACCAGACAGGCAACAGGGTTTTGATGGCACAGTAGGGGAGCCCAGCCAACAGAGAGTTTCAATAGTCTAGACAAGAGATGACACGCGACCTGGATTTGGTGCTGCACCACCTCCTGTGTGAGGTGTGTTTGTGCTCTACGGATGTTGAGGAGCGTGAACCTGCAGGAGCGAGTCACCGCTTTGATGTTTCCAGAGAACAACAGGGTGTTTGTTTTCCAGGGTCACGCCAAGGTCCTTTTCACTCTGGGAGGGGGAAATTGTGGAGTTGTCAAAAGTGATGGAGAGGTCTTGGAGCAGGCAGGCCTTTCCCCGAGAGGAAGAGCAGCTCCATTTTGTCCAGGCTGAGCTTGAGGTGGTGGGCAGACATCCAAACTGAAACTCAACGGCACTCAGCGATTTGTGTCACCACCTGGGTACCAGAAGGGGGGAAGGAGAGAATACTTGAGTATCATCTGAACAGCAATGAAAGGAGACACCATGTGAAGATATGACGGAGCGAAGTGGTGGTGTATAGAGAAAAAAGGAGAGGTCCTAGAACCGAACCCTGGAGGAGACCAGTATTGAGAGCACTTGGTGCAGACAAAGATCCACTTCAGGTTAATTGGTAGGAGCAATTCGGGAGAGTGAAGAGCCTGACACAAACCTGAGGATCTGATGGTTCATGAAATATTGGATGACAACAACAGTGTAACTACTGCCCTGATGATGAACATGACATCCTAAGGCAGGGCTATTGAACACTGGTTTTTGTCCTCTCCTTCCACTCATGGGGAGTGCAATTAACTAACAGGTGGAAACAAAAAAACAAACAGGACAGAAGTTGAATAGCCTATTTCTAAGACCTACTGAAATGAAAGTCCAGAAAACATTCAGCAATGTCCAGGAAACTTACAGCAAACATACTCAAGGTCTCCTAGAGAACCTTACATTTGGACCATCATGTAACATCCCTTTGACCATAATGAAAGGACCCCAAGGTCATGCCAAAACAAGGAACTTGAAAGGAACGCCGCTGAATATACTCAGGACGTTTCCTGTTTGCTGGGTTCACTAACTGTAATGTTAAAATACCCACTTTTGATTAACACAATTATAGCTAATGAGCTATCTTGATGCCGTAGTTCTGAGTTCCCTTTGCGGCTCCTTCTAATAAACTGAATTAAATCAAATTCATCTTGATTAAAAACAGGGCCATTCACCCCTCCCCCTCCACCCGCCAGACAGTGCCAGAGACTGCATGTCTTCCCAGACAAATCAGTCTTCGTCTGCCTCCAGTAAAGCGCCCGCAGTATCAAAGAGCGAATTGCCTTTGGATTGCCTCCTGAATTGCTGTGGCCTGTTGTGACGGAAGCATTGTGCCCTACGGAACACAAATCTCCCAGCTCCGATGGCAATAAAGGCCGAGGCCACTTGCATGTTGAATTGCCACTTCAAAAGCATAAGGCTTGGTGACAAACTCTGTTTATTTATCTACAAATAACACGGTAACAGACCCAAATCAAAGTGTGGGTTTATTGAAACCAATCGATTGCAGAATCAAACACACTGAATAAATAAAGCTACTTCAGGCGGGTGGGGGGGCAGAGAGAGGTTATAGTTGAAGGACTAATACCAACACATCAATAATCGTCTACACATCCATTTGTAATTCAATATAAACCAGCATTCATTCTTTGTCAGCCCAAATTATCTTCATACAGCAGTCTAGAAACCAGACCGTACAGGATGCCCATCAAACATCTCTTTTAGCTTGACAACAGGGATGAATCCTGAGCTTAGAGGGCAGAGCACAAATCTCAGCGTGTAGAAAATGCAAGAAATGTGATGAGCCAAGCCGGTTCCGTTTAAGACGGGCCGAATGTAAAGCCCAAGTCAAGAGCAGATCCTCTCCAGATCTGCTTTGAGCTGGACGAATTCTCCCTCAGAGAGAAGCGGCACGAGCTGATAGGCTTGGAAACATGTTGCAATGCAGCAGGAATGCTAATGAGCTACAAGACACCAAAGTGGCCAGGCTTCACCACAGTTACTGGTGGCCTTTATAACACCAGCAATTAGAAACAAAAGGATTAAAAACACTGGATCATTAGCAAAGCATAAACAAACAACCCTTCATACTAGGGCATGGAATACAAACAACCTTTGACCTTGCAACAATACAAATCACTGTGCTGCCAGCCCACTCTGTCTTTTGTTGAGCGTCTGAATATGGTGAATGTCTCTTATTCCCTCTTTCTGGGACTGTGGCCATGCAGATGAAAGGTAGACACATCCTCTCAGATGTGTCAGGGTCAGAGTGGTGGGATGCAGGTGCCGAACCGCCCTCGTCCCTTAGCTTCTGAACGCTGCCTCTGACGCCACCGTTGCATTGAAGCTCTCCAATTCGCGGAGAGTCCGGGAGGTCAAGTAACGGTGGGGGAGTCAGAGTTGCTTCCGAAATGGCAGTGTAGTATGACGCAAACGGGGCGTCATTTCAGAGGCAGTCTGGGGAAATCGCATCCAAACTGGGGAAAGAAATTGAAGGCTTGTGCCTTAAATGTTTCGTCAAAGCCACAATGATTACTAGTATCTAACCATATCATATATCGTCTAAAGGTAGCTTGGAGGATATTGAGGGGCAGAGGTGCAATGTACTGAGGGAAAGGGGGGATTTGGAGCATTCCACCCGGAAGGCCACAGCACATGATTTATAGATGAGATCTTCCAAATGCTCGCATTCATTATTCACATAGCAAGAAGGATTTACTATTGGTCTGCATACAAAAAAGAGCTACTGGTTACCAAATCCAATATAACTACTTGGCAACATTTAAATGCCAAAAATAGGATTCAGTCTAATTTTGATAACATTCCTCTGCCTATTCACCTTTTTTATTATTATCTATGGCTCATGCAAATGCAGGCATTCCCAGACCTAATCAAAATAATTTATACTAGAGTTTAAAATATCCATAACTCTTGAAGACATTCTGTGTGGGCGCGTAGAACTCAGCTGTGAACACACTGCCCACTGCTCCACACGTCCCGGGCTCGGCGCTAATTCCTTGTGACGTCTGTGTCAGAGCCAGTCACATTAGTGTACCACTACATCTTTCTTCCTGAACATTTACCTACTTAAAGTCCAAGGCATACTGACACAACACCACACTCCAAGCTCGGCATCATTTCAGCATGGATACAACAAACATGCTAAATCTGAGTGTTTGATGATAACTGAACTGCATTTTCTGGATTGCTCATTGTATTGGGATAACATAGCTCATGTTGATGTTAACATGTTACTGATGCAATACTAAATTAATGACTTCAGACTTCCTTAGATGACTTAAAGTCGAACTGAATTGTCACACAGTAACAGCATGACACTCTTCGTAACATTGTCTGCCAACTGATCAATTGTCACATTTCCATATTTTCATAGAACATTGGGAAATGACGTAGACTAAGGCATTTTTGAGAATTCCATAGCAATGTAGATGTAATGCAAAAAAAAAAAAAAAAAAAAACTTACACAGACCTTGGTACCATAGCCAATCAGAGCTGCAGTAGGCCAATATGCAAATTAGCCATCTCATTCACTGAAGTGTTTGTTTACGAGCAGCTGCAAAAGCATGACTTAGATCATTACAAAAGTATTATAAAATAACCCAGAATGTTTTAATGCAAATATGTTAATACCACACGAGTGCTCTTACATGTGGGGAATGGAAACATACCAGTTCTGATCCAATAACCATGAAAGTGAAGACAAGGAAGGCTTTCTCTCCCTCACATGTGTACACCAACATAAGAACACCAACGGTCCAGAGAGAAGTAAACATAAAATCAGATGAGAGAACCGTAGATATACCCAGAAACTTTTTCAGGGTGTCAACATGTCAGACTTCTACAACCTGTCTGCTAAAGCATCTGCCTCAACTTGCTCCTAATCCACATTGTAATAACAATTTGTCTGTCAGACTGCAGCGCCCATTAATCCATGTAAATTAATTTGATTTAAAATTCTATATGATAAATGTGAATAACGATAGTTAATTTCAGTAGCAATTTCTTTCAAGCTAGCGAGTCAAATGGCACTTGCATACAATCCCTATGCTCTGGGCAATCTGAATGTAGAGGCTACTTCTATAGCTACTTTTAGCTGCAGCCACCGGAAAACGATATACGAAAAAAGTAGCCCACCCTATCACTAATGTGACTCTTGTATTTTTAATCTGAAAAATACATAGTTAACTAGGTCCAAAAATGGATTAGCTAGCTATGTTATCACTGATTAATAATTTTCAATGCCCCCAGTAGTTAAACTGCTAATCATACGTTGTCAAAAAGATATTTGTGCATTTTATTAAAAAAAGCAATAGTGGTGAATTATATGAATCATTAACTGAACAGTATTAATTTATTCAGCCAACAATGCCTTACTTTACATCATGGAAGTTTAAGTCGAATAGAACCTATTTTTAAAACCTCATACAAAGCAGATTTTTATTTACTTAAAATGCTGTCAGTTCCACTTTAACATCAATCATTCAAAGAAAAACAATCCTTTTTAAATCTACATTGAAACCATTTAATTTTATTACACTTAATACACCTTAATGTTTAAAAAGCATTTTACATATTAAATACATTTCCAATTAAGATTATTTGAAATAATATAATATACTTAAAAACTAAATAAATTTAAATGAAGTTCACGTTAAATGCTTTTAGAATTGTTGTGATTTAGATCCACTTCAGTACATTTTAATGTAGTTACTTTTGACTTGGGACGATTGGCCACCCTTCCCTAAAAAGGTCCCGGTGGACCAGGCTCAGTCCATGTCATCACCACTGCTCCAGAGACAGAGTGGAGGTGGATTGGAAACACCGGAGCCGGTCTGTTTCCATCATCTGTCTTTACCGTCTGGGGGGCACCGGAGCAGCACGCCACCTGACCCAGCCTCCCTTCAGCAGTGTGAACTCTGCACTGCAGCAACTCAGCAACCTCTCCTCCAAGGCTGCGTTTTCCCCTAGTGTCTCATGCGCCTCCCTCCGCCTCCTTTTAGGGCAGAGCGGAGGTGGGTGAGCCCCCAGGCCAGAGAGATGAAAGAGACTGGCAGGGGCGGAGCGGTCCCTAGAGAGGCGCTGTTGAGCCGCCCAAGGAGAGAGGGAGAGAGAGGCAACTACACAGTGGAACAGGAGAAACGCCATCGAAAAACAAGCACACACAAAAATGAAAATGAATGACCAAACAATGATTCTCCTTGGTGTAGCACTGTAGAGGTGTGGGCAGTACAACAGAGCTCATCCTCATCGTTTTGCAATTCACGTTGCCCAATTAGGTACACAGTAGTTAGAAGGAGCAGATGTGAGCAGAGGCCTCTTAATAGATTTGTGGTTAGGGAGTCATACTCAGCATTCGGTAAATTAGAGCAAGCTAAAGGGCATTTCAGCTCTGTCTCTAGGGTAAAAAGCCAAGGTCAGCTAATATGTGCCGGGCATTAGCCACAGTAATATGTAGACACAGTACACTCTCACACCGAGTTTAGACATCCTTTGGTACTAAAGTAGCGAGATAAATCAGAAGAATTACTGGAACCAATCAAATGATAGCCATCTTAGATGTGTGCAATTTCCCTACATGATTAAATGAATGAACGACTGTACACATGAAGCGGTGTATCTGCACAGCCCTCGTAAGTCCACGCCTCACTTGGAAACATGGTCACGCATACATACGCACGGCCACCAGGGGACCAGTTCAAAGGACACAGTATGAAGTATCACTAGATCTAGCGGTGTACATTCACAGGAAGACAGAGAGACAGTGACACTGAGTAATGGCATTTGAATGGAACAACTAAGAGCCCGTAGGAGCTGAGAAGGCCATAATTAATAGTGACATTGCACATGTACGAGACGGATCACACGGTTCCAAAACAAGCCTCTAAAAGCAGAGTGGAAAACGAGTCTTATGGGACCCAGGCTGGAATAACCTATTACGCCCCAAAGCTTGAGAAGACAGAATGTGTTCACCCTTTGGGTTGTTCGCTTACACAGAGTTTGTCGATCCTCCGAGTCAGAAACGTTGTGGTGGTGACTAAACAAAAGTGATTTAGCGGGTAATTACTTCCAGCTCGTACAACAATGTGCCTTCTGACTTAATAGACTTAAATAAATGAAATAATAAAAAACGGACACATTCCTGAATAAAGAGAAGGCGATCTCCCGTCGACAGAGCATGTGAACATCAGTAGTACTGTTGTTCTTTCAAGAATCAACTGTATGCGTGACATATCTAACATTGTTATTTCAGTGTCTTTGGATTATTTACGATTTACAGGCGTTGGTGTATTTTACATTTTAAAAGGGGAGGGGAATTTTCCATAGAACTGGCCACCCCCAGAGCCCAACCCCAATCTAGGCTTCTTCCTACAGTAGGTTGTTAAGTTTCTAGGGAGTTTTTCTTAGCCACTGAGCTTCAAAATCTTATTGCTTGCCCCTTTGATGTTTTAGGCTGGGTATGTGTAGAAGTACTTGTAAGCCCTTGTAAAACATTTATAAAATTAAATAAAGTGAACGATTTGGCCCATGGACTTGCACTTAATTTTCAAATAGAGAGGGGTGTTTTCATTTTCAATCTCTTTACTTAAAACATAGGGACTCAGACCTTAATCGAGTGTCAAACCAATTACGCAAGACTTTAGTCCAGGGTTAACCTAGATCATATGACTAAATGACTGGTCTACTGATTTGAACATAGAAACAAGACTCTGACTAAATCACAGATAGCACATTCAGGCTGTTTATCTCTTTGTCACTCTTTGTCATATGAAACAAAGTACTTGACAATGACACCAATGGAGTTGGCACAAACGCAAATAGATCTGGGACCCAGCTATCACAATAAATTGCCTGAATCCTTTAAAGAACGAAAAATAGAATAATGTGTATCACATGTGCATCACACTTTTTTAACATTCACTACTAGTTTAATGATTGTAGCCATCCATTGTCCTATACAATAACCCAGATAAAGGTCATTTCAATTCAAATATCACACTCCTCTAGTATAGGTGACTTATCGTAACAATCAGTATCACCAAAATGCCTGTGATAAATGGTAGGTATGGTGGGTCATTTTCAGTTTATCCTTTCAGCCCTAAGCCAGGCTATGTCAGCTGGCTGAAAGTGTTACAACGTCAGAATGGTTTTTGACGCGTTTCACCGCAATATATTCTCTCCCGTACATCGTGACGTGCCGTCGTACACAGATGGTTCCGGCGTGTGCTGGTTCGTGAGTGCACATCTCTTTGAATCACCGTCAAGGTCTCTTCGCAGTGCTCCACAAGAACGGTGTTCTGGGTCTGCGGTGGTTGTTTTAGGGAAGTTCCACCTACTTAGCAAGTAACACGTGAAGATGTGCACAAGAACACAGTGAAGAAAAGTATGGTCATCTTACCTAACACCGTGTAGGAAATGTGCTTCTAAAAGGAGCATTGTTAAATAACAATGCAACCGTTCCTCTCTTTCTCTCCTTCCCACCCCACCTCCAGAAACAAAATCATTTGGCCGGTGATCAAACATACTAGCTGCAGTAGGCGTGAGACAGTGTGAGTGACAGGCTCATTAATAATTCTGTGGCGTTGCCGGACCACCTGTTCCGGGCCTCTGCTCAGACACGCAAACAGAGAGGACCCGTGACGAGACCCAGTGACATCAGGAGGAGATATCTACATCTCGAGACCCAGTGACATCAGGAGGAGATATCTACATCTCGCTACTGGAGCGCAGAGAGCAGATACTGCTTCCTCACCGCACACGGCTCACAACAGCCAACCTTGGCCGTGAAGAGGAGAGCCTGGAGAGACGCTGGGCAGGCTGAGCTCAGAGATCACCGTTTGGCCAACACCAGGGTCTCAGTGCACTAAAGTGGCCGGCTGACTGCGACAAGCTAAAGAATGATGGGTAATTGGCTATGACGCTTAAGGCATTCAGCAAAGTTGTGTTAAACGTCATACCAAGCTCATCAAATATTTCCATGGAAATTATATATAGATGGTTACCAAAAATATGTTCACATAAGCTCAAAAAATCTAGAAGAAAGCAACAGTTAGTTATTGACAAATTGTTTTATTGATAAGTGACATGAACCAATTGCATTTACTCTCGTTGCCACTGAATGGCTGGCCAGCTACTGTCCTTACCTCAGTCAACCTCGTGTTCACTGGCAACATGTGATAGCCCCACAGCATGCAGCTGTCCCAAATGCCCTCTGTCTCGGTCGGGGGAGGCACCCGGGGAATAGCAGAGCAGTCCTACCTCAATGTTGTACTACATCCAAATCACGGGTACGCTGCGTTTAAGACAACTGAGCCTTTGTAAAACCGTTCACATCAAATATATACAGTCATGAATGCAAAATGTAGACGTACAGCTGAAATGCTGTAGGGTTTGTAAAGCTAGGTAATCTACTGTACGTGTTTAGTCAATACATGGTCCTGCAGGGGAGGGCTTCTTCTGGCTTTGAGCTGACTTGATTTAATTAGCACCATTCAGTTTCACTCCTGAAAACACAGCAACCCAGTTAAAGACAGCCTGTGTCGGAACCCAGATAAAGACAGCCTGTGTTGGAACCCAGTTAAAGATAGCCTGTGTTGGAACCCGGTTAAAGACAGCCTGTGTTGGAACCCAGTTAAAGACAGCTTGTGTTGGAACCCAGTTAAAGACAGCTTGTGTTGGAACCCTGTCAAAGACAGCCTGTGTTGGAACCCAGTTAAAGATAGACTGTGTTGGAACCCAGTTAAAGACAGCTTGTGTTGGAACCCTGTCAAAGACAGCTTGTGTTGGAACCCTGTCAAAGACAGTTTGTGTTGGAACCCTGTCAAAGACAGCCTGTGTTGGAACCCAGTTAAAGACAGCTTGTGTTGGAACCCTGTCAAAGACAGCTTGTGTTGGAACCCTGTCAAAGACAGTTTGTGTTGGAACCCTGTCAAAGACAGCCTGTGTTGGAACCCAGTTAGACACGCTATACTCAAATGTTTTCATTCATAAGCAGACAACCACATACCGCAGTGAGTAATGCATTGCCAGACGTTTTATCTGAAAACACTGTGTTCTGTAAACAGTTGAGTGAAGCTACATTACAAGTCGAAACGTTGGATACACTTAGCCACTCCAGTGAATGGGTAAGTATGTCCAAAGTTTTGACTGGTACTACATGACCATATGAAGTAAGTACAGTATTAATCAACAATCAACCCTGCTGTAATATAAATGTTATATACTATAAACACAATCAGTTCTGAGCAAAAATCAAGCCATGAGGTCGAAGGAATTGTCCGTAGAGCATAGACAGTGTTGTGTCGAGGCACAAATCATGGGAAAGGTAAAACTAAAATTCTGCAGCATTGAAGGTTCACTAGAACAGTGGCCTCCTTCATTCTGAAATAGAAGTTGGGAACCACTAAAATGCTTCCTAAAGCTGTCTGCCCAGCCAAATTGAGCTATCAGGGGAAAAAGGCTTTGGTCAGGGAGGTCACTTTGACAGAGCTCCAGTTTCCTGTGTGGAGATGTGAGAACCAATCAGAGGGACAACCATCTCTGCAGCACACAACCAATCAGGCTTTGATGGTAGAATAGCAAGATGGAAGCCACTCCTCAGTAAAAGGCACATGAGAGCCTGTTTGGAGTTTGCCAAAAGGCACTTAACCCTAGGACCGCCAAATGCCTATGAGAATTGGCGTTTGAGTTTCTAATTAAAATAAAACTGCCATTTTGAAAGCTACATCCTCCTCCTTCCATGACTTTTCCTAAATATGCCTATATTACATTGTTCCGTTGTCTGAATTCTAAACTCACTAACGGAAAACTATTTTTTTACCCTGTTTTCTGTCTTAATCGGCCAACAGCCCACCATTGGTACCCAGGCGCTAATCACCCCTCACCAAATGCATGAAGTCAATGGATGAATGTGCGATACTCCCAGATGAATGATAGAGTCTTGGTTGAATTTACAAATGAAATACAAGATTTCCATGACCATTCAACAATTCAATTAGGCTGTTATTGAAGCATAATACAGACGATATAGGCTAATGGACAATTCAACATATGTATCACACATTACCGTTTTTCAATATGAGATTCAGTTTCTTGTGTAGGCTAATTCATCAAATGTAAATCTAAAATGTAAATCTAAATATTTTTTAAGAAACTAAATATGAGCCATTCTTTACCAATGGCCAATTACCAATTCAGCAAAGGTATTACAAATTACTATCTTAGGAAAGAAAGTAACAAAATCGCATACACATCTTATCTCTCTTTGAATTTTCTCTGCTTATTTTACTGAAGATTAACATTCTACAAATGTATTACGCTAAATAATTATTCACAAAACAAAAAACCAACTATCACCCATTATCAATTCAACAAGTGTATTACATGTTACTGTTTTTCATCAATACAATCAACAAATTACTTTTCAATATCTTCATGTAGGCTACAAGTGTACAGGTGCGGGTCATATAATTAGAATATCATCAAAAATTGATTTATTTCAGTAATTCCATTCAAAAAGTGAAACTTGGATATTATATTCATTCATTACACACAGACTGATATATTTCAAATGTTTATTTCATTTAATTGTGATGATTAAAACTGACAACTAATGAAAATCCCAAATTCAGTATCTCCGAAAATTAGAATATTACTTAAGACCAATACAAATAAAGGATTTTTAGAAATGTTGGCCAACTGAAAATTATGAACATGAAAAGTATGAGCATGTACAGCACTCAATACTTAGTTGGGGCTCCTTTTGCCTGAATTACTGCAGCAATGCGGCGTGGCATGGAGTCGATCAGTCTGTGGCAATGGTCAAGTGTTATGAGAGCCCAGGTTGCTCTGATAGTGGCCTTCAGCTCTTCTGCATTGTTGGGTCTGGCGTATCGCATCTTCCTCTTCACAATACCCCATAGATTTTCTATAGGGTTAAGGTCAGGCGAGTTTGCTGGCCAATTAAGAACAGGGATACCATGGTCCTTAAACCAGGTACTGGTAGCTTTGGCACTGTGTG